>JANHFF010002184.1:0-25000 GCA_024542945.1 allo-octoploid hybrid of Carassius auratus x Cyprinus carpio
AAGTGTTTGTAAACCTTATATTCACTTCACATTTGTGTGTATTTTCTGTTAAAGAATATTATTTCAGTAATAATTATTCTTTATAAAGTATGCTGAAGTATGCTTTTTGCAATTTAGTCATAACATACATACAGTAAGTTATTCAGAAAGGAAAGGTACTGAAGACATGCCAGACATCAAGAAGAAAAGAAACCACAAATACATACAAACACACATAATATCCAAAATAAATACACAAATACATTACTAAAAGTACAAATTACCTAATTTTTTTTAAAGTGTATTTTTATTTTATTTATTCATTTATTAGAATTTTTTTTTCTTTTTTTTTTACAAAGCAACACTTTTTATATGTATGACATCACACTTTGGGGGCGGAGCCTCATCTAACATATCATTTCATGTTGAATCCCAGTCACACACACACACACACACACACACACACACACACACACACACACACACACACCTGATAATAACCTCCTTCATCTTCACTCCTTGAATCGCTAATAGCTTTGCTACACACTGATTTGAGATGCGCATGCAAGTGTGTGTGTGTGTGTGTGTGTGTGTGTGTGTGTGTGTGTGTGTGTGTGTAGAAACGGACTTGAAACCCAGTTGGTATCTATGGCAGCAGAGTGGTGTTCATGGCAACCTGCTGGTCCTCACTTTGGTGACCTTTGAGTTCTAGGGCTCTTCTGACACCTCATGTCAATAAGCTCCGCCCACTTCGCCAATGTGAACCAATCAGAAACAGTAGCTCTGGAGAGCTGCCAGTGATCATACTGGTGGGAATGGCAATCCCAGAATGCATTGCGTAATGTTTAGTCAATAAACCCAAGATGGCTGAAAGAGTCATTTATTGGAAATGTGCAGCTCATAAGGTTTTGTAGAGATGTTATATGCTCTCTAGCTCTGCCTGTTAATCTGCGTAATCCTGTTTTATCAAAATAAAAGATTACAGAGCCAAAGAGTTCATGCAGACTTGCACATTTAGTGTGTGTGTGTGTGTGTGTGTGTGTGTGTATGTGTATGTGTGTGTGTGTGTGTGTATGTTTGTGTGTGTGTGTGTAACACACACTACTGTTTCAAAGTTCTCTCCATAATGTTAAGTGATAGCTTTTACACCGTCTTACTCAGTTCCCTTTTTAATGTAGTAAATCGAAAGTAGATCATAAGTAATGTTATTTGTTTTTTAAAGATTTTAACTATAAAACTGTAGTTATGCTAATTAAAATAGGAAACCTTGTTGTCAGTTGACACGCAATATTACATCTCAAGTGCATTGTCTGTAAATTTGCAACAATCAAATGAACAGAGGCATAGAATAGTGCATAAGTATGTGATTTGGGATGCACCTAATCTTTCTGTGGTTTACTTTTAAAACGTTTTAAAATGGATCATCCGAGTCTATTATGATCCAGCAGGCTGTACTAAAAGATACTGTGGCTGCCAGTTGCCCATCCCAAAGAAACTCTTTTCTATGTGAATATCTGTTAAAAATGTTTTCTGTGATGCGCAGCTGTATTTTCAGCATCATTACTCCAGTCTTCAGTGTCACGTGATCCTTCAGAAATCATTCTAATATACTGATTTGCTCCTCAAGAAACATTTCTGATTATTATCAATGTAGAAAACTGTTGTGCTGCTGAATATTTTTTTTTTTGGAAACTGTGATACATTTTATTTTTTCAGGGTTCACAGATGAATACAAAGTTCAAAAGAACTGCATTAATTTTAACCAGAAATCTTTTGTAACTTATATATTTAATGCATCCTTGATAAATAAAAGTATTAATTAAAAAGTATAAATAAATAATCATAAACATAACATAATCTAACTGACCGCAGACTTTTGAAATGCATGTGTGTGTGTGTTGAACTAGTATTTTAGTAGTAATATTTTATTTAATTTCATTTTATTTTATTTTATTTTATTAATACCCAAAGTGAGTTTTTTTTAAAGGTCTAGCTCACTTCTAAGCTATTGTTTGTCCTCAAAATGTTCTTATGTAAATGCGCCTCACACACACACATGCTAACAGATTATTGTATGAATGTTTTTCATGAACAGATATAAGTGATAAATGTGACATGTCTTTGTGTGTCTTGCTGTTTGATTTAATGTCTGTCATTGCTAAATTCTCTTTTATATCTCACAGCTGTCTTAATCATTTACTGCTTCAACTAGTTCTATTTCTTTCACACACACACACACACACACACACACACACACACACACACACACACACACACACACACTCACTCACTCACACACGCACACATACAGGTGCATCTCAGTAAATTAGAATGTCGTGGAAAAGTTAATTTATTTCAGTAATTCAACTCAAATTGTGAAACTTGTGTATTTTAGTTAAATGTGAGCCAAAATCATCACAATTAAAAGAACCAAAGACTTAAACTACTTCAGTCTGTGTGCACTGAATTTATTTAATACACAAGTTTCACAATTTGAGTTAAATTTCTGAAATAAATGAACTTTTCCACGGCATTCTAATTTATTGAGATGCACCTGTACACACAAACACACACACACACACACACACACACACACACACACACACACACACACACACACACACACACACACACACACACACACACACACACACACACACACACACACACACACACACACACACACACAATCTCTATAGTTTGTTTTCTCTGATTCTCCACAGGTCTCTGCTGGAAGTTTTGCTGCTACACAAACATGTTGTATATCTCGTATTAAGTTCGGGTGCACAGTGTGTGCGTTTTTCTGTCCTAAACTCATTTTGTGCATCCGCTCGCTTGAGTTTGAGTAAACACTGTTGGTTTGGACCAAACAATCATTGTTTACAGACTTCATTGTGACACAAAGCAGATGCTTGTTGTTCCTCAGGTTGTTCTGGAGAAGAAGAAAATGTTGAATCTTGCTCTGATTTTCTCTCTCTGTCTCTGTTTTTCTCCTCCATGCCTAAAATAGAGGTGGAACAGAAAGGTAAAGACGTGTTTCTTTCACCCCGTAAAGTATCTCTGTGTCGGCTTTCTGCCAACATGTTTAACATTTTCTCAAGTAAACCATCTTTTTTTTAATTTGTTTTTATTTATTCATGCCTAAAAGATTATTCTTAACACTGGCTTTGTGATATTTAAGCACACCGTTCAGTGTTGAGGTCTGTGTGTTTGTTAATATTATATTTGATCAGAGGAAATGTTATGTATGTGGCGGAGATGGTGTTGTGGTGGGCTCATGTCTTCTCATAGTTTCCAGCTTCATTTCAGTTCATGTGTGTTATAATGCTCTTCTCTTTGTGCTGCTCAAAACACACACACACACACACACACACACACACACACACAAACACACACACACACACACACACACACACACACACACACACACACACACACACATAGAGAGAGGGAGAGAGCACTCATGTGACATTTTCATTTAAAAAAAAAAAAAAAAAACTTTTTATTGGATGAAGATGAGTACAATGTGATATGATTTTCCAGAAGAGAAAACTATACATTTTAAAGGTATATTTAATTTAATATGGTTTTATTGTATGTTACTTATTTATTAATATATATATATATATATATATATATATATATATATATGTAAATAAATATTTTAACATGCATATTATTATTATTATTATTATTATTGTTGTTGTTGTTGTTTAATTATAGATTACTTCACAGCAGAGACAGACTGAAAAGCATTAAACTTCACAAACAAAGTCTCTCTCTCTCTCTCTCTCTCTCTCTCTCTCTCACTCACACACACACACACACACACACTCAAACAAATAAATAAATAACTGAATTTGCTTTTATGGGGTATTTAAGCAATTTAATGGGCAATGTATTTTATTGCATTTTATAATTGCATTTTAATGCAATTATAATGCAATTTATATTTATATATATAAGTATACACATTTACATCGTTTAAAAATTCAAACCCACATTTATCAGACACACACACACACACACACACACACACACACACACACACACACACACACACACACACACACACACACACACATACAAACTTTATTAGGCAGACAGCATCAAACGTGAAAACATGCAAATGAGCTAACACTTGAAATGACAGTAATAGTAATTAATCAAACTATTGAGAAATGACTTGTTTGTGGAATCATTTGAAAGTGATTTAAATGAACCAATTCATTCATTCATTCACAAAAAAGCATGCACTGGCAAAATATTGTTTATTATTATTATTATTATTATTATTATTATTATTATTATTATTATTTATACTTTATCGATATAAAAAAGATACAATTATGTCCATTTAGAAAAAACAACAAGAAAAACAACAACAACAAAAGGGTTTTTAATAATCCTGTTTTTCTCTGGTTTTGATGCAAAAACAGCAGTAAAAGTGTTTACAAGCAGAGTAAAATCAAAAACTTTTTTTTGTTTCTGTTAATAAAATCATAAAATAATTTAAATTTATTAAGCATAATTGCATTAAAATTGCACAACAAACTCACAGATATGCAGTATTGCTGACTATGCGATAATATCAGAGACGAAGACGGAAACACATTCATGTATCATCCTGAATTTATTACAAAACGTTTATATATATATATATTTTTTCACACACGCGTCCAGTTTGTCTGTTTGCGGCTATAAATATTATGCATCCTTTTTCATCTGCCAGCTAATTAGATCTTCCAGCATCAGTGTATCGGATAAGTGCTCGCAGAGCCCCGTTAGCACTTTAACAGTAATGATATTCATAATCTAATTCCCATTTAAAACATCCAGTGAAGCCCAATCAATAACCCGGCCAATGAGCTGTCAGCATTTTAAATGACATCGTTACGATGATAGTGCTGGTAACACACACACACACACACACACACACACACAAACACACACACACACACACACACAAACACACACACACACACACACACACACACACACACACACACACACACACACACACACACACACAAATACACACGTGTGATTGTGTAGATCTCAGGTAGTTTTGCATTTGTTCTGATTCTGTGTTTCTCAACTGCTGTTGCTTCAGGAATCAGATTTTATGTTGGAAATCAAGTGCCAACATTGTTTATTGTGCGAAACTAAACCAAAATCTAACTTTTTAATATCACCATGAACTGCACAGACATAAAACTATTCCAAAACATTAACTGGCAGGCTGAACAGGAAAACTGACCATTTTGTTTTCTGACAGTCTCTTGAATTTTGATAGTTTCATGCTCCTTGTACATATTGGCATCTAATTTGACCAGCTTCTAAATAGCAGTTTATGTTGCATCAAAATACATTACGTTTTATTAATCAAAATAATTATAAAAATAATTTAATAATAATAATGATAATAATAATAATAGTTATTTAGCTTTGCATCACAGGGATAATTTACATTTTAAATATATTACAGTAGAAAACATCTATTTTAAATGGTAATAATGCAGTAGTAATGCATACAGCCTTTGAGATTAACAACAACAAATATACAGTATGGGAACTGTTTTCCCTTTTTAAAGTTGTCAGGTCTGTTTATTTGGCTATTTATCATCCTGTCCTGCATGATGATGTGGTTAGCTGCATGTTATTATTTTACCGGTGCGATCAGAGCAGAAACGTGATCCGCTGCTGGATGTGGAGCATCATCGAGAAGCGCTGCTGCAGAGCGTAAGAGCAGCTGATCTGAGATCAGAGATGAGCATTACAACACATGCTGTGTGATCAGTCTCATAGACAAACTCCCTCGTCCTCCTCACCTCATCCCTTCCTGGTGTCTTCCCCTCGCACACTTCATCTGGACTGGATCCTGTTAAAAGCAATAGTTCAGCAAATAATGAAACCTCTCACCATTTACTCCAAACCCTGTGGCTTTCTTCTGTGGAACACATTTTGCAGAATGTGTGTTTCCATAAAATACAAGCATGCTATGCTCCAAAAACAACATTAAACATAAAAAAAGTGGTCCATATGTACTGTGCAATATTATATCAAGTGTTAACGGAAGCTTTGCATAAGGGACAGACTGATATTTCCAGATAAAATGTGTTGTTGGGAGATTTTTTATATAGTATAGTTAATTTATTTTGTATAGTTGTCATGTGGACTACTTTTCTGGTGTGTTTTGTTGGTTTTGAAGCTTGACAGACAAGGTCACTGTGAACTGGGGTTTGCATGACTGCTCATTTTGATTAGTCCTCTAGTGTTTGTCTGTAGTAAATAACTTAATATGCTGTGCAGGGTCAGAGCTCTTTGCTGTTTATGGTAAGTTCAAAGCTGCAATTTTTTTTTCTTGTTTTCCAGAAAAAAAAAAACAAACAAAAAAAAAAACACACGTTTAAACATCCTTAAAATTTACCGAAGCAAATTTGCCCAGTACATTAAAGTTCATTTTTAGAGAATATATTTTAAATTAATTTATTTTTATTTTCCTTTTCTACCCAATTTGCAGATAGTTTTAAATATAAATCTAAACAGTAAATTTCAGTTTAATATCCTTTATCTTACATAATGTTGTAAAGTTAATTTGGAAGATTTTATTTGGAAATATGATGGAAAAACAAACAAGCAAACAAAAAATAAATAAATAGCGATGGGGAAGAAAAATAAACTTAATTAAAGATACATTCTCAGAGAACATGTTTTATGTGGCATGTTTTGGACAATATGACAAAATATTATTATAATTATTATTTATTAGCTTTTAAATATTTTTTTCATAATTATTTATTATTTATTATTATTATTTTTTGGCAGTACTGTCATATGAAGGGCCAAATTACTCAAAATTAAATAATTAAATAAATCTTGAAATATATAAATAAATAGTGAAATACATAATAAAATAATTAAATACGTAAATTAATGCATAAATGGCGAAATAAATATATAAATATTTATTTATTCATTCATTCACGTCTTCATTTATATATGTATGTGGAGCAGTTGGGGGTTCAGTGCCTTGCTCAAGGACTCCTCAGTCGTGGTGTTGCCAGCCCGAGACTCGAACCCACAACCTTAGTGTTAGGAGACAAACTCTCTAACCATTAGGCCATGATTAGGCCATTAGGTTTCCAATATGGTGACTGTGATACATGAATGTATTTATTACTCAAAAATGTGTTATTTTTCATGTTAATCAGGTCAGTTTTGATCAAGAACAGTACTGCCGCGCCGCCTCTGCATGTGGTGTGAAAACTCTGAGGGTGCCCTGCTTACGCTCTGTTTACTCCTGCAGCCAACATCTCCCGGATATTTTCTACTTGTTTTAAAATGATGTCATAGTCAACATTTTGATTGACAACTTCATCTGCAAGAGATAACAACAGATCTTTTACTGTACCATCCTCAGCCATAGCTCGTGATGTGCAAAACAAGAAAAAGGCGTCTAAATTAGAAAGACCAAAGAAATCGAGTTTGAAAGGTGACGCCGCCCACTGAGTGACGTGCCCACAACCGTAACCCTGAAAATGAAAGGAAATAAATGAGTAAATAAATACATAAACAACTGAACAAACAAATAAAAGAATGAATTAATAAATAAATACATAAATTAATAAATAAATATGTAAATAAATAAATAAATAAATAAATAATTTCTGCATTTATTTGTGTGTTTAAATATTTCATTATGTATTTAACGCTTTATTTATATAAATCATTATATTTCAACATTTATTTAATTATTTAATTTTGAGTTATTTGGCCCTCCGTACTGTCGACCTTATAGACTAGTTAACCAATGAATGAATGAATGAATATATGAATTATTTATATATACTATTTCTATACTAAATATCTAAATATAAAGGGTAACTGTGCTACATAAAATAAATAAATAAATATATATAGAAACTTGTTTTTAGGGAATATATTTTGAATTTATGTCAGTTTCTTTAAGCATCAGTTTCAATAGGGAAAGAAAAATAAACATAATTCTGCAATTAAGAATTTGTAAATTTAATTTAAACTTATTGAAAACTTCCTGCTGAAAAAAAATAAATAATAATAATAATAAAAAAATAATAATAATATAATTTATATATATATATATATATATATTTCTCCAGTAGTTGCAGGCCTAATAGACTCAATAACCCATTGGTGCAACATACTCCTGCTTTCATGATACAGAAAAGAGAAGCATGAACATTCTGTCAAACGTCTCCTTTAGTGCTTCTCTGATTAAGATAGACAGATGTGGTTTTGGAATGACATGAGAGTGACTAAATCAAGACCAAATGATATTTCTGGCTGAACTATTGATTAAAAAGCCCTTCCTCACCACTTTCCTCCATCCAGAGTCGGTCTGCGGCCTCGTCTGCCTCCTTCATTAGAGACTCTCTCTGAAGACTAATGTGTGTGTGTTGTAGCATCATTACAGCGCTGTGATCTTGACTTCGCTTTAAACGTCGCTTTAAGACACAGATTGGGGTGTTTGCTGGTTTCTGATGCAGCCGTTCACTGCATATTACTGTAATAATATCATCTGGATGGACAGTCAGAGAGTCGTGTGTGTGTGTGTGTGAGAGAGGCATTAAAACGGCGCTGACGCAGGAGCCAAACGGCCCACTTCATTAACCTTTACAACACCTGTGTAAGCCGTATTATTTCTCTCTCAGAGACGCTCAGACTAACTAATGGAGTCACAGAGCCAGAGGAAGCTTTATTTTTCACAGTACCGAGGAATGAAATGAGTTTCTTCAACTATGTGGACTTTTGGGAATTAAATTCCTTTAGAAGAAACTTTCCAAACTCGCTGGCTTATTTTGTCTAATAATGTGAACATAAATGCAACGCTGGAGAAATCTGACATTTTTTTCCTCCGGGCCATCATGAAGAAATGTAATTTCCTCAACCGCATCCATCACATTAAATACGTTATATTATATACTTCTAAATATGTTATATTATATAATTATATACTTCTATACTACAGTACTACTGTTGCATAATTTGGCAAAAAGAAGAAACTTTAGACAAAGCTTTATCAGAGAATAAATTATTATAATAATTACAATAAATTATTAAATATATTCACACAAATCATTTTTCACACATCACAATAATTTATATTTATTTATTTTATTCTTTATTATTTTATGTTATATATGTTAAATATATTCTCATTCTTTTTGTATAATTTGTTAAAGAAAAGAGTAACTTTAGATACAGCTTTATTAGAGAATAAATTGTAATAATTATAGTAAATTATTCTCTTCACACAAGTCATTTTCACATGATAAATGTTGAAATATTTTATTTCTATTCAGTTTATACATTTTATATATATATATATATATTGAAATATATTTTCGGTAAAAAAAAAGAAGAAGATAAAAAGTAACTTTTGCTGAATATTTATTAGGAAATAAATTATTATAATAACTACAATAAATCACTAATTTTCCCACAATACATTATATGATTTATTTTAAATATATTTTCACACTTGTGTAATTTGGTAAAAACAAAAGTAAGAAATAACTAGATAAAGCTTTTATTAGGGAATAAATTATTTTAATTATAAATGATTAGTTATCTTCGCACAAATCATTTCACACAATAGATATTAGTGGTTTATTTGAATCTGTTTTGTTTATACATTACATATTATATTAAATATTTTAAATATGTTCGTTCTTCTTGCATAATTTGGTTAAAAAGATATAAGAAAAACAACTTTAGAGAAAGCTTAAAAAGGGAATAATTTACTATAATAATAATAAGAAATACCATAAATCACACAATAAATAATGCATTGGTTTATTTTACTCTATTCAGTTTATATGTTATATATTTTAATTATGTTTACACTCTTCTTGGATTATTTGTTAAAACAAACAAAAAATTAAAGTAACTTTAGATAAGGCTTTATTAGGAAATAAATAATTATAATAATTATAATAAAATATTAATAACCTTCACACAAATCATTTTCATGCAGTATATATATTGAAATGGGTCAATTTACCCTGTTTAGTTTATTAACATGTATTAGTTATTCACACGTTATATTTTAATAATAGATTTTCATAGTTTAGCATTGAAAATAAAGGGTAAAACAGTGAAATCTGCATAAAATCCATTTGTAGTAAAAATGAAGGCTGAAAGTAAAACATTTTAACAAGACCGTTTTAGAGTGCTTTTTATTGTTTTCATAAAATCAACCGCTGGAACATGACAGTGGAAGAAACAGGCAGATATGATAAAAGACACACGTGTGCTGCTCGCTCACCGCCGTCTCTGTAGATTACACTGGCTGTGGTATCAACAGATTTGACCCTCGCAGGAAATTAATTGGAATGAGTTTATATATTTCTAACCTAATCTGGTTAAGTGTATGGATCGCCGCAGTCAGGCTTGGGCTTTAATCAATTTCTCGAGGCGAAAGCCCTGGAAAGAAATACAATCTTTCTGTTCTGATGCTGCGCTGCTGCTTAGAGCGAAGCTGAATGGAGCAAAATATGCTTATTATTAGTTTTGTGCGCGCAGACGCAATAAATCATGTTGACACAAATTGACAATATCTTAGCATCGGGATGGAATCCGCTCGGATTGTAATAAATATAAGCTCATTGTTATGTCTCCGCAGCCTCTGGCCCCTTTGACCAGCCGTCATTAATAAGCCGCCTCTTATTTATCAAAATTTTAAATGCCAACTTCAAGCCGAAATTAAATCTTTCTGCATGCATCCAATCCATCTCCTCGAAGGAGAGAGTTCAGATCCATCCTGATACAACACACCTGTCTGGAAGCTTCCAGAAACCCTTAAGACCTTGTTTAGCCGCTTCAGGTGTGTTTAATTAGGGCTGAGCTCGACTCTGCTGGATAGTTCTTGCTCCAGGAGTAAAGATTGGCGCTCCTGTAGGAGATGCACAAGCTTCTGAAGGATTGGTTCACTCCTAAAGAGAGAGAAAAAAAATGATTTACTCAAAGTCAAGTTTTTCCAAACCCTTATGAATTTCTGGCTTCCTGTGGGACACAAAAAAGACATTCTGAAGAAGTTGGAAATTGGGGAAAAAATGCCACCAGAATGAACAAAAATGCCCACCAGATTCAATATAATGATGCGCCAATGCATCAGTGAATGAAAAAAAAAAGAAAAAGAAAAAAAAAGACATTACCAATGTTTATGAAAGGGATGATATTCTTAACTATTCCTTTGTGTATATAGCGACAGTATTGTAATGTGATGAGAGAAATTAAAAGTGAAAGTAAAGCGTAAAGCAGTAAGATCCACATAGAAGGCATTTGTAGCAAAAATAAATAAATAACAAAAATAAAACTAAAAGTAAAATATTTAACAGGACTGTTTGAGTGTTTTTTTTTTGTTTGTTTTTTTTGGAGTATGTGTTCAAGGAAAATACTGCATCAGTCATTCAAAATTTCAATGTGTTACTTGCATTTCGTTGAGCCGATTTCTGCGTGAAAATTATTTCAAAGTAAATATTACACCACTTTTTTATATAAATGTTTTATATTTTTTCCAAAATCTGAATTTAACTTTAAAAAAGTTACTAATAATAATGTACAAATTGAATTCATATAGCTGCATTATATGTCTGCTTGTCCTCTGACTATAGTGCTTTCTGGTTGCACACTAGTCTAGTTTAACTCATCAGTCAGACAGCGTCTTCATTTCTAAATGAATGCTTCCTGGCCAGAATGAGCTACAATAGCATATATGCAGCAGATGTAATGCGTCGCACTGTAAGAGCATCAGTCATTGTCTAGTGAAAGAGATGCGGCACAATGTTGTCGAGCAGAAATACAGGAGCGTTGACGTTGCTGGTATGTAAAAGCATACTGAATAACATTTCATTCTCCTCCATAATCTGCGTTTTATATACGTGATGGATCACTGGAAGCAGCCCACACTCTAAAAAAAATGCTGGGTTAAATACAACCCAGCGCTGGGTAAAACATGGACAAACCCAGCACTTGGGTTACTACCTTGAAGGTTGGGTTAAACATTTAACTGGACTGGGTTCAAAAGAACCCAATTGCTGGGGTTTGTCCATATTTTACCTAACGCTGGGTTGTATTCACTTATGCAAAACTGTGTCAGGGGGAAGGGGTGGGTTATCAACGAATGAATGAAACACATTTGTTCGTGTTTCACTCTGTCTCGAATCGCGCTCGCAGAAAGCTCTTGAGAAACAAGAGAAAGGGTTACGTAGAAAGGGTGACAGCACACTGCATTAACAGAAATTATCTTGCATGTTTTCATAACCACTGGCCAAATTCAAAAACAAAACTAAAATTAAATAATCTTTGAGAGCAAGGGGGCCTCCTGGTGTTTAGGTGGCCCTACGCAGCTTGCGTACTTTGCGTATAGGGAGGATTGGCTCTGGTTGTATTTAACCCAGCCTTTTTTAGAGTACAAATGTTTTGACCCAGCATTTGGGTTTCTACAAATTGCTGGGTCAAAAGAACCCAATCGCTGGGTTTTTCCATATTTGACCCAATGCAGGGTTGTATTTAACCCAGCATTTTTAAGAATGCAAATGCTATGCATCTACTCAGCAACACATTTCTATCATATCATGTGATTGTGTGCCCAGAAGTGAGCCGTTATCCATTGTATCAAATGAAAATTAGAATGAAGTTCTTTCAAACCCGCGCTCACTTGTCTTTCTCTCTGTGTTTGTCTGTAGTTTTCTTGTGCCCAGGGCTCCTGCGCGGCGTTTATCAGAGCGAGCATCTGTTCGAGTCGGACCACCAGTCAGGAGCTTGGTGCAAAGACCCCCTCCAGGCCTCGGATAAGATCTATTACATGCCCTGGACGCCATATCGCACTGACACCCTCACTGAATACTCCAGCAAAGAGGATTTCATCGCAGGACGACCCACCACGACCTACAAGCTCCCCCATCGGGTGGACGGCACAGGGTTTGTCGTCTACGACGGAGCGCTGTTCTTCAACAAGGAGCGAACCAGGAATATCGTCAAGTTCGATTTGCGCACTCGCATCAAGAGCGGCGAGGCCATCATCGCTAGCGCAAACTACCACGACACTTCGCCGTATCGCTGGGGAGGGAAGTCGGATATCGATTTGGCGGTGGACGAGAACGGCCTTTGGGTGATTTACGCCACAGAGCAAAACAACGGACGGATCGTGATCAGCCAGCTCAACCCGTATACGTTACGTGTGGAGGGAACTTGGGACACGGCCTACGACAAACGCTCCGCCTCCAACGCCTTCATGATCTGTGGGATCCTGTACGTCATCAAGACCGTCTACGAAGACGACGATAGCGAAGCCACCGGGAATAAAATCGACTACATCTACAACACGGAGCTGAGCAAAGACGGCTATCTGGACATCCCCTTCCCCAACTCATACCAGTACATCGCTGCCGTGGATTACAATCCCAGAGACAATCTGCTCTATGTGTGGAATAACTACCACGTGGTCAAGTATACGCTGGATTTCGGAGTACTGGACAACAGGCTAGGTAAGAGCTGGAGCCTTATTTGCACAATCTTTTGAAAACTAAGATCTTTTTCTCAAAGTGAATCACACAAAAAACATGTTTCAAAAGGAAAATAGTAAGAAAGACCCTATGAATTCAACTTTGTTCAAGTTTTGTGCCGTTTAACTCATGCCTGATCATCAGTTTGCTGGCGTACACTTAGAAGTTGACAAACATCTTAACAAAACTTACATTTTTAGATTATTTTTTAATCAAGTAAAACAATAAATAAATTAGAAATGAAGATATGCTTTAATGGCATGTTTCCAATATTTTTATATTATATAAAAAAATATTTATTGTTTTTATTATTATTAGCAACAACAACAATAATAATCATAATAATACATTATTAATTAATAATAATATTTTTTTTTTACATGTAACTTTTCTGGGGTTTAACTATATTATTGTATATACATTTCCACCAAAATATGCATTTCATTTTTTTTTCATTTCTAATTATATATATATATATATATATATATATATATATATATATATATATATATATATATATATATATATATATATATATATATAATTTTAAATGGAATATAAAAATAATAATTATAAAATACCAAATTCAAATTAACAAATAACATTTATTTATTTTATGCAAAATATAATCTTTTATTTATTATGCTTTTAAGGTGAAATATGACATGTTTTAATGAGATTCACTGTGGCCTTCTTCAAACTACTATTACATTTTGGTGAATCTGGGGGTGGAGCTGCTGGTGGGAATGCTGTGGTTGTGAAAATGGAAACTTTTGATTTAGTGAAATGAGTTGTTTGGTGTCTGCGGGCGGCACACAGTTCGAATGAGCTTCAGTGCTGTTTGCTTGAGTTAGTGGTCAGACCAGAACCTTTGAAATTCCCTCTTTAATTGGAAAACCATCAAATTAAGTTTGTGGAGGAAAAGTTCATGGCTGCTTACTGAAGGTTGGATTGGACCGACTGGACCGGCGCTAATTACAGAGCGAATGTTTCTCAAATGTGTGACATTCATTTCACTATTTAATTAAAAGCCTTTAAAGAAAGAAAACTTTCATAAACATCTTCACTAACACTGTGGGAAAACGCTGTAAAATGCAGGAGTCGTATTGGGTGTCATCACTAAGAGAAAAAAATATCTGAAATCATTTGCAAAATTTTTTTAATTGCTTTCCACCATTTTTTCACGGTCACCCTCATTGCCAGCCAAAGTATCATAATTGCCACCACATTGTTAGAAATAAATAAATTTATTTATAGAGTTTTATTCCGCAAAGCTATTATTACTTTTATATCATTTACTATTCTGGTAACACTTTATTTTACGGTTACACCTATTAGTTGCTTATTGGAATGCATATTACTAGAATATTAGCCATTTATTAGTGCTAATTAAGCACATATTAATGCCTTATTCTACATGATCTTATTCTACATCCCTAATCCTACCCAATACCTAAACTTAACAACTACCTTACTAACTATTAATAAGCAGCCAATTAATAATTTATTGAGAGAAAAGTCATAGTTAATAGTTAACAAGTGTTACTTATTCTAAAGTGGTACCAATTTATTTATTTATTTATTTATTTTAAATGTTTACTTTTTTTTATATTTCAATTCAAATATAAAACAAAAAAAGAAATGCGACAAACAAAAATATAATTTAGGAAAAAAAAAATCCTTTTTATATATTTTATAACTGTAAAAGGTATTTAAAAGATATAAAAGATAATAAACCCTTCCATGTATATAAATTAAACTTAATTGATTTTGGCCGTGTGCAAAAAGTACATATCACATTTTATCCAACTATATTATATCAAAATGTATTACATTTTAAATAATTATGCAAAAATTTTAATTATTTTTAATCAAATTTACTTAGTATTGTTTTACATTTCAATGCAAAAATAAATAAATTGTTAAAACAAAATCAAAATTTTATATACAGTTTCTGTAAAATACATTATAAAAGATATATAGCCTATGTCTCAAGATATATTCTTCAATTTCCACTGAGGGAGTTCAAAATCTAAATGTGAGAATAAGTAGAAGTGATATTTGATATTTGTCTTGGCCAGCAAGCTCTAACAAGAAGAGTATTCTCTTGAAAGCTGGTTTTCATTGACAGACGAATCTGTGTTCAAAGTCACAATTATGTCTCCCTGGTGAAAGCAGCGGTTTGGACGGCATGCATTTAATTAAATTTTCCTGGTTGTACTTGATCTGTAAGATAAAGTTTTGGGCACAGTGGAATGGAAGTGTTTTTGACAGAGACGTAACAGCTGCGGCCACTTCACATTTACACTCTCAGCCTGTCATGAGCCGTCACGCTAACTGCTGCTCTTCACCACTGCTTTCTGCCAGAAATTGAACATGCTACTTGTTTATATATACAGAATATACATATAAGGCAACATATGGTTTATAGCCTATTGGACAGTGTTCAGCATCCAGATACGCTAGATTATAATCTAAACACATTAGTGTTGCCAGTACTGTGAACTGTCATCTTCTATGGTCAGTTTTCTGTGGAGCAATAGTTTGAAGTGAATATCGCTGAGCAAGTTAGTTACACTGTTTACAACTTTCTACCTGAGTAATAGCACATCCAGTTTAATGCCGCAGACATGCTTGCAATGCATTTTCACCCTTGCATTGAGGATGCTTCTGTTGTGTGTAGCATTGCATAATGGTGTGTGTTTCTCTCTGTAAGGGTGGACATGAGTTGCAGTTGCTCTTATTAAGTGATAGTGTGATTTGAGACACTACATGCATTTACAGAGTCAGAAAATGACCCACTCAGAGCTCAAGTCACACTTGCAGAGAGAGCAGTGTGTGTGTGTGTGTGTGTGTGAGCAAGCGCCCTCCTCTGCATGGCATGCTTCTCCTGGAATTAACCTTCATCTGAAGGTGACTCTTTGATGTGGTTCTGTTCATCACATTCTTTTGCTGTTTCAAGACCTAGTGAGCATACATACAGTAGGCATAAACACGCCCATATGCAAAGCTGCTTTATGAGATGTAAGTATTTTTACGATTTTATAAGTTTTAGCCTTGGTGACATAATTAAACAAAATGACACAACCAACAGCGTTGTTTTTCTGGATATCTGCATGGCAGTAAATACCTGTGACTGCATCACAGACATGCTGATATTCAGAACAACAACACACTTGCTAGTATGATATTGCTGTACAATAGCAATAAATAAGTTAATACTGAGTAGCTTACATTTTAGACAGTGTTGCAGTGAAAATAGTTCCTAACAAAGGTCTCATGTTTTATTCCTGTGTTTTATTCCTGAACAAATAAGTATTTTAATGAAACTGGTTGAGTAAACAATTCAATGACTCACTCATAAATCATTCCTCTTAATTAAATAGGAAAACATGATCTCTGATGATCTTATTTAAATGCAGAGTAATTCAGTTACAGTTTTCTGTTGACACCTACTGGCATATCAGCGTAACTTCAGAAAGAGTCCCTGGAATAAATATATATAAGAAATATATAAAAGAATATATAAAAGAAAGAAAGAAAGAAAGAAAGAAAGAAAGAAAGAAAGAAAGAAAAATCAAATAAGAAACATTACTGAGAATTTTTTTTTTTATAAATTTTGGTAATGAGAATTTGTAATATTTAAAAAATTCTGTTGCAATGCAAAAAAATCGTAATGATCCTGAAATAGGCTTCTGTTGATTTTTAGGTGAAATATGGCTTGGATAGGATCTCGACTCACCTATTTAACTCGTATAGTATTGTATGTTTATTTTTAGTTCCTCTATATGTTTTAGGTCTTAGGCAGCGTTTGGCTGGAGACTGGTTTTATCACTGCACACAGCTCCATTACTCACTACTGAAAATCCCCTGGCTTGCGGGCACAAGTGTGTTGCACTTTATCACCCCCCTCCCTGCGTACTCTTTCCAGCTTTAGTTCCTCTGTAGAGGCAGTCAAGAGAGAGACATACACTGTGCTTACAACATCTGTCCCTAAGCCCTGCTCCACTGGCCTTGTGTGAGTATGTGTGTGTGTGTGTGTGTGTGTGTGTGTGTTTTCACTCCTGTCTCATGTGTTTTTGTGTAACAGAAGCTTTAGGGAATCTCTAAAAAATAAGCATGATATAACAGAATTATCTTAGAATGTCCAACATCAGTGTAAGATGACATAATCACACCAGAAAATAAGCAAAAATCAGCATCAGACAACAGAATGTGCATGAATGCCCCGAAATCTACATCAGATTACATGAGAACTATCAATCTACAAAATGAGCATCGGATAACAGAAATCATAAATTGCCATAAAATCAAGTCATGAAACCAGTGTCTAATTATGAAATCATCACAAATCTGGAATGTAGCAACAACAAAATCTGCATTTTATAGCAGAATCAATGTGGAATCTTTTTAATCAACTCTGAACACACCATCAGGTTGACATTGTATACAGTATTTAAGTAAGGCATCAGATGATAAAATCAGCATGAATGCTTCAAAATCAGTACGAGATAACATGAACATTTTAATCTCCAAAATCAGTATCAGATTACAGAATCACATTGAATTGCTCAAATTCAGCATCAGATAATATAATTACCTTGGAATCTCCAAAATCAGCATCAGACAACAACAAATCTGCATCAGAAAATATAATCAATACTGAATCTTCAAAATCAGCTGTGGTTATCAAAATCACCATTAAATTTCTGAACTCAGCATCAAATAGCGTAATTAGCATGAAAATGTAATCTTAAATCTAAATCAGCATCAGATAACATTAACAAAATTAACCTCTAAAATCAGCATCTGATAAAAGAATAAACAAATTGTTTGAAATCTGCATTAGATAATAGATTTGCCTTAAAATGTCCAAAATCAGCATCAAAGAACAACGGTATTACCGGGTCATAAAATCAATGCCTGATTATGACATCATATTCAGATCTGCAACTCAGATTCACAATGCAAAATCATCAACCTCACATTACAAAACTGGAATATAATCTTCAAAAAATGCATTAAAAAAGATCTGCATAAATCAGCACAGAATCTCCAAAATCAGCATTTGATAACAAAAACAACAAATCTGCACCAGATAACATAATCAGTGTGAAATCTTTAATATCAGCATTAGTTAGCAGAATCAACATTAAATCTTTGAACTCAACATCAGATAGTAGAATCAGCATGAAAAAAAAAAATCTAATTCAGTATCAGATAATATGAACAGTATATAGTAGATCTCCAAAATCAGCATTAGATAAGAGAATAACCAAAAATGCTTCAAAATCTGCATCAGGTAACAGAATCACACTGATTTCTCTAAATTCAGCATGAGATAATAGAATCAGAGAACAAAGTCAGCACAGAAATCATCATCAGATCTTTACTCGATTTCTTAGTACAAAATCATCAGCCTCAAATTACAAAACTAGAATATAATCTTCAAAACCAGCATCAGAAAACAAAACAATTAGCATCATATAATAAAAATTAGAATGTAACCTCCAAATTAATCACACATACTGTAGCAGAATCACCTTGAAATCAGCATTAGATAACACAGATAACACTTAAGTAAAGAAAACCCCACATGAGGTGAAGAACATTTCTCTGGTTCTTTGTTACAGATGATAGTTTCACACCAAAATAAACATGGCATTCTGTATATGAACATCTAATGACATTCCTCTTGAAATGGATGTTTGTTTTTGTGCCACACTAAAGCGAATTATGCTTTAGTTATGAATTCTCAAAACCGTGAACGTTATTGAACACGACCTTGTTTTTCTTCAGGCTCCTGTTAAACTTAACATGTGTGAGGCGTCCGTCTTGAGCTGTTGTGATGGAGAATTCTGTGTGAGATACTGATCTCCCGTTCTGACCTGCTGCGTGGAATAGCAGCTCTCTTCCATATAGCTCTTGCATTTGCAGATATTCAGAACATATGAGGGAAAGTCAAACACAGTGATGTTTGGAGCCGGTGGGGGATGCTTGTTGGCGAGCCGCACCGGTGCACTCTGCTCTGCAGGGCCCCTTTAGGCAGACGGTAATTGACCTAATCTGGCTCGTATGCAGAGTGGAAATATGTTTAGCCGTGACCTTAGAGGAGCACGGCCTTGTGCTATGACTGCTAGAGATGCTTTTTCTCTCTCTGGCATTCGGTGTAATAAAATACACAGAGTCAAGTCCTGCAGACTCCTGCAGTTCCCTCACAAAACAGGCTGCAGAAGTGGAACATTAAAGCGTACATCCAGAGGATTTGGGATTTGATCTATTAAATGTGTTCAGGTGCATTCATCTATCTCCTATTATGTTTAAGTTTGGCATATAACAGACTTTTTTGAATGACATTTTTTGAACAAGACAAAAGCGTAAGGGCAGGAGCTGATTTCATTCCTTCTGAAAAGGATGAAAAAAAAAAAAGTTGGTCAAAACAAATTTTCCTAGACACGAAGTTTGATGTAGTTTAAAAATCGTAAAGTTTGAAGGCTTTCAGGTCGTTATAGGGTTGCTAGCATGCTCTGGGTGGTTGCTAGGTCATTGGGTGTTCTGTGTGGTTGCTTTGGTGTTTTTGTCAACTGTGTGTGTGTGTGTGTGTGTGTGTGTGTGTGTGTGTGTGTGTGTGTGTGCAGTAGCATCACCAGGCATGACGTGAACAGTGAAAACGGTCCAAATGTTAATTAAGCATGGCTGTGAGTGAGCAGTGATAGAGATGCTTCATCTTTCTGCCAGACATGAATGAGTCGAGCCAGTTCTCACTCGCACTGATAAGACACCAGAATAGAGAGACAATTCAAAGTAATGAGCTCTTTCTGACAGCCAGAGAAACTTCTCTTCATTTTCTTTGGTGCTGAGAAGACGAACGCGAGATAATTATGACAAGAAGAGCACTTCAAATTAAGTGTAATAGCACGCCGGCTAAAACGCGGAGCGCTGCCGCGGAACGCCGTCGCATCTGCCGTCAATCCTGATAATGGACATAATGTTTGAAGAACGATTCTCGCGTGGATTGGAAATTACAGACAGATTTACAGATTGACTGGTTGAGTTAATTGAGTTGGTTTTGACGGTTCAGACCGCACACACTTCGCTGAGCGCCTGAGGCTCCCGTCAGATCATGTGCAGCTTTGGTCAGTCCCTCTTCATCTGCGCCGCAGGAAACAGTCGTGTTTGTTTACAAGACACTGATACAAGATACACATCATCACAAGCAGCTAGGGTTGCTAGGCAGTTGCTAGGGTGTTCTGGGTGATTGCAAGGATTTAGTGAAAGATTTTAACATGTAGCTCTGGGGCCGTGATGAAATGAGACCAGTGCAGTTAATTAAAATGATTTCTATTAAAATCAGACTTTTAGGCTCACAGCAGTGTGTACTATTATAAATGATCTTTATTCAGTTTAAGCAGCCTATTGAAATTATGATCAGTTGAAATTTAACAAAAGGATGATGCATGATCATGCTGTATATAATCATCAATATCAGCGTCATCTTTAGTCACAGATTTCAGGATTTCAAGTGTGCTTGAGGTGTCATCTGGTCGTGGTCAGGTGGTTTTGGGAGGAATCGGGCGGGACCGAGTCTTTCTGCTGCGTGTGGAGGTTTTAAGCATTTTCCACCCTCAGTGCTTGATGAAGCATCTCTGTGCATTTGTGTTTAATGACGCAGAGCTGCTGGGAGCTGAGCTCATGGCTGTCATTGATTCACACGCTGCACATATTTATTACAGAGCCTCAGGATGAGTGTGTTTGTATGTGTGATTGTGTGTGTGTGGCTGCTTTGTCCTCAGCAATTGACTTGTGTTAGCCTATAACATTTGAAAAAAGAAGTATTATTGCTATTATAATGTATTAATATTTATCAATTATTGCTATTATAATGTATTCATATTTATTATAATTAATGTTTACATAATAATAATGTTAACAACAACAACAACAACAATAATAATAATAATAATAATAATAATAATAATAATAATAATAATAATAATTGATTTTATTTATTTATTTATTGTTAAAAGGGTTTCTACATGCTTCTGGGAGTGCAGAAATTATAAAAAAATAAAATGTGTTTTTTAACTAGTATATCATCATCATCATCATCATCAAGTGTTAGTATAATTAATTAATTAATTAATTAATTATTATTATTATTAGTATTATTTAGTAATTACTTTTATTGTTATTTGATGTTAAAGTAGATAATTGCATTCTTCTGGGAATGCAGACATTATTAAAAACTCAAATGTGTCTGTTAACTTATAGATACTACTTAGAAAACGCAGATTGTTTCAAATTTAAAACAGATATGAAATATCATGCATAATGTGGGTGGATTGCACCAAATCTTGGACTTGTTTAAAACTAATCAGCGTGTTGAAGACATGCTGATCCCATTAGCCTCTCTTCTGACTATCACTATCCTTATCTATAAAATCGCAGAGGCCAAAAATAGGAAGAAAAATTAATAATCAGGTTGATTTGCTTTTTTATTTTAATAAGTACTGAAGCCCTCTGGGTGTAACTTATTAAAGTTTTAAAAGAGAATTAACTCCTGCAGCAGGTGATGCTGAACTTTTAATTGCTCATCAAAGAATTAAGAGTTTCCAGGTGTAGGGTGTGTGAAATTAATAAACATAATATTAATAATCAAAAACTGAGCGTATTGAGTTACAGTAGGGCTGTTCACAGACCATTCTCGTACCGTTTGGTGACTCAGTTTGTTATTGTGGGATCATTGATGTCTCTAAATGGTGCGTTAAACGGAGAGCAGGCTGTGGTTGGCAGGTGTACATGTCGGTCAGGTGTCTCTTCCTCTCTGAATGGCCAGTTCTTTGCTAATGGACCGCGGGAGACTCTCTTACCGGAGAAGTTAGTGCTAGCGCTGCTGACCGTACGCGGTCACTTCATGAAAACGACAGGAAATGTAATTTTCTGTAATGTAAACAATTTTAGATTGGAGTCTATGTTCTGCCCACACAGACATAAACCATCACATCACCCTGCATCACAAGAGCTGGTGTGTGTCTGTGTGTGTGTGTGTGTGTGTGTGTGTGTGTGTGTGTGTGTGTGTGTGTGTGTGTGTGTGTGTGTTATTTCCTGGGTTGTGGGCCTTTCTCATAATTCCTCCCGAGCGTCTTATGTTGGCTTATTGCTTTGTTTTCCTCCCTCTCGCTGGTTTCTGTGTTTATTAGCACATTAGCTCCTTGGAGGCTCAGAGCATCACAGACTCGCAGAAGCAGCCAGATCATTTCAGCCCTTTATTTGTGTTTGGAGAACTGACAGCAGCTGATCGTTCGCTCTGTTTATTCACTTCATGCACATTTCTGCTCTTATTCAGATCCGATCATCAGTGCATGTTTAAGCCAGTAAAAAGTTTGTATATTGCTGAATTTTTTTAAACAAACAAATCATGCGAGGACTGTGAAATATATCACTCTGTATATTGAAAATGAATCGATATATTGATCATGTGTGCACTTTGGAGCATGATGTTTAGTTTAATTGCAGCTTTTTGCAGTTGAAAACTCATTTAAAGCCATATTGTCTTCATAAAATCAGAATGTATTTATTTATTTAGTTATTTATTTTCTTGCTTTCATCTTTGATAATTGCACTAGCGCTATGTGAAACAACATGCCTCTGGGTTTATGGATGAGCAATTATTTTCATGAAAATAGCAGTTTGGTTAGTGATTTATATGTAATTCATAATGCAAACTTTCCATTTCACCATTTTAAAATATTATTATTAGTATTATTATTATTATTGTTGTTGTTGTTGTGCTCTGTACTTTATAAAGCAAACCTTTTATTTCACTTTTTTTTTTTTTTAATAAAATGTACTATTTATTATGGATGGATAGATAAATATTTGCTAAAATATGACAGTATCCTCATGATGCTAAAGTAACTCTGGTGTGGATGTTTTCTGCTCATTGCACAGATGTGAAGTGTAGAGTGTTGTTACCATAGAAACCTGTGGTGGTTTATTTAATTTACAGATGTAGAGCTGAAGGTGTGGTTTACCATAGAATCATGTCTGGCATAATAGCAGTAGGCAGTGAAAACATGTTTTGCCTTTAAACCTCTAGTAATAATAATCATGGCAAAAAACAAGAGGGTTTCTAGCAATTTTTGAACTTATAATAATAAAAATAATGTTACCAAGGTTAAACTCAAACTTTTGTGGTTTTTGATGCGAGTTTACTTTGACAGAAGAAATTCAGCAGTAAATTTGATATAATTAAGAGAAATGTCTGCATTACATCTTTATAGAATCGTGTGATTTTGTATCTCAGCATGAGGTCATTTTCTTCAGGACGCTGCTGGGTTGATTTCAATTTAAGCAATTTGCTGCTAGATAATGTGTTACTATGTATATTTATAATGATGATCATTATTACAGGAAATATCATTTGAAATCAGTATGTTCTGATATAAATGTCATTTGTTGTATTCTAACTCTGTTTTCAGAATCTTCCTCCTCGGGAAACGTTTTAATGGATACAACAATGACACGCACCACGACTCGCCCCGTCACCATCACCATGACGACTGCCTCCGCCTCCACCACCACCACCATGACAACCACCACCAGATCTCCCGCCACGACGGCAGCAGCCCCGCGCAGCACCACGACAGACCGGCAGCCGGCGGCTCTTCCCGAGGTCACGGCGCGCTCCGAACCGTCCTCCGTCCTGCCCAACATCGCCGTGGAGTTCTGCAGCCCCGTCACCGACTCCTCCATCACCTGGCCCAAAACACGCCAGGGCCTCGTCGCCAAGCAGCCCTGCCCACCGGGAACCGTCGGTAAGTTACAACAGTCCAGAGCAGCCATGTAGTGATTACGTTTACCAACAGAGGGCGCTGATACAAGGATACACTGGATTATTTTCACCAGCAGAGGGCGAGATACACTGGTTACTTAGTTGAGCGCCAAAAATTAGACGGGAACTGAGTGCAATAGGGGTTATGTGCAACAGACCTCCATATTCTGTTAACCGGGTCTCGTTGCTTCCGGTTCAAGCGTTTTGCGTATGCTTTGTTAAATATGAAGCAGTTTTACTTAAGATGCCTTAAAAAGTAGATACGGATGAAGATCATAACCAATGTCCATCACATATGCGGAAGGATTTCTAAAAGTTTTTATATTTATTTTTATACTTTTCACTAACATTTAGATATAAAAATTTAATAATACGTCAAAATTAGCTAACTAGTTTAACTGATTATCTTAAAAGTCGCTATTGTTTAATATGGCACGCTCTCCAACAAGCGGAAGCGATGAGACCTGTTTTCTGGGTTTGGTCAGTTGACGTTCGACATATACACTATTAACATCAGTTTATCAAACGTGACACCCAAGCTGAAATATCTTATTTATTATTAACATATTAACTATTTATGTTAAAATAATACTGTTTGTTTGTTATGCAAGCAATCGTTTTTTTTTTTTCTGCCACA
>JANHFF010002184.1:35000-86051 GCA_024542945.1 allo-octoploid hybrid of Carassius auratus x Cyprinus carpio
CATGAGATCATGCTTACATCTTTTTCAGATTTCAGTTTGATGCTAGCATTTATCTAAGCCAATGGTACGCAACCTTATTGTGTAAAATTGTCCCTTTTAATCAATAGTTTATGTAATATAAAGAAAATCCAGGTGTATTCGAGGATAACCAGCTGAAGGGTTATAGCAGGTTATGCTTGAAAACTTACCATGAAGAATGTCTTTCCAAGACTCAAATGCCATGAATCTCACAAACGTTTTCAAATACAGTTTTTCCTCCTCACAAATGCTCATTGTATCAACCTGCTAAGTTTGAAATTGTGTCCTGGTGGGCTGATAAAAACCTGACCTTGAATAAAATGCTAGTAGTCAGTCAGCCAATCAGGTTGAAGCATGTGGATTTTGTGGCATTTTTACATTCAATACGCATCAAACGGTTGGTGGACGTGTCGCCTGAGGCTGAAAACCAAACGCTGTTTGTGAGGCAAACCAGTCTGAGGATTGCAGTGGACACATGACGCATCAGTTGATTTGTGTAAAAGTGAGACAGTGGCTTGGAACAGCTAATCATCACTTATTATTAAGGTCATTAAGAGATTAAAATGTATCTAATTAATTAAATATTGTTCCAATTGATTAATCAAACTTATTGCAAATTAATCACACATCAATTTGGTCCGAGAAATGACCCCCCAAAAGATAATTTGTGTTCGATGAGAAAAACATTGACAGACATTACATAAAAGCTGCTTTAGAATGAAATATTTTGATTCAACATTGCACAAATAATAATAATAAATGTGTATTAATGGGTTTATTAAAAAAATTATATTAAAATATGAAATTATTTTTTGTCATTGAAATTAAAAAGTGCCAGTAGGTGGCGGTGGTCTTTATGAATGAGTCTCTGAATCATTGACTCACTTGATTTCTTTAAACAGCTGATTCAGTCAGAAACGAAGCAAGTGACAGTCTATATGAACAAGTCACTGAATCTTTGGGTCATTCGTTTCGTTCATTTGGCTGATTCAGTCAGAAATTAAGCAAATGGCACTGATTCACTGATTCATTGTTCAGTCAGCTCATTCAGTCAGAAACAAAGCAAATGACTGCCTATATGAATGAGTCACTGAATCATTGGCTCACTCGATTCGTTCAATCCGCTGATTCACCCTGCATTCACTTCAGAGGGCTCATCCCTATGCCCTAATCCAGGGTTATTCAAATCTTACCCTCGAGGGCCAGTGCACTGCAGAGTTTAGCTCCAACCCTGATCAAACTCAAGGGTAAGATTTGAATAACCCTGCCCTAATCCCCTCGAAGGGTTTACCCTCAGGAGTGAGATCTTTGAAGGGTTGGGGGGTGTAGGGGACCAAACAGCTGTTCCTTAAAGTGCCCTTCTGCATCATCATCACGTGCCCACACGGAGGTGCTGCCATCATGCAAAGAATCTACACAAAGGATCATTGGAGCCCGAAGAAATCCTTCATACCGAAGGGCCCTTTGAAGTGGCCAGTATTGAGCACTTCGGTTTGGAATGACCCTTCAGTATGGGGGCCATGATTGTTTTCATTCCAAAGTGCCCTTCATAGGGTGATATATCCAGTTTGGAACACACCGTCAGTCAGAAAAGAAGCAAGTGACTGCCTATATGAACAAATCACTGAATCATTGTCTCACTCGATTCTTTCAATCGGCTGATTGAGTCAGAAATGTAGCAAGTGCATGTCTTTATGAATGAGTCATTGAATCATTCACTCACTCAATTTGTTCAAAACTTTGGATTCATTTAGTTAAAAAATTTTTTTGCTCTGAGACCTGGAACGGTTCTGCTGTGCCTTTGTTTGGAACCATTTTCATTGGTGAAATTGCACAAAAACAGACAAAACTGTGTCTAAAATGTAACACAATATTAGCTTCATGTTTTTTGAACTATCAAATCATTATCACATTTGTAATCGTGCAAATATTTGGGGAAAACAGTTGTCTTTCTCATATGATATTGCTAAACTATATCATATGACATTAATTAAGACAAAAACTCACACGGGGCATTTTCTGCCATCGTATCTTGAATTATAGGGCATGTAACTGCATTCATAGGCTACATCACACAGTTAGTCATCCTGCATCATTCATCAGCAACCGCATCAATGTAAGATAATAGACACGTCTGGGTGGGACAGGTTTTTTAGTAATTAATAACACCATATTACTGCATAAAATCGACAGCACTATTTATTATTATTATTATGTTTGACTTCACCAGAAGAGAAACGGACCGGGAGCGTGAGGCAGATAAAGCATCCTCTTTGATGCAGTCGGTATGGAGAGCAGCAGGAGGAGGAGAGCAGTGGGTGTTTTTTTAATGATGTCCGTGTTTGTCAGGATGAATGATCCCCTGTGTTTCTCCCCGCAGTCAGCCGTCTGTTTAAAAATAGGTTTAACTTGGGTGAAGAGAAACTCTTGCCGTCCTGAGGCTCCTATCGCTCTGAGGACATTATGCGGCATGAATAATCGCCAGCGTTATTAAAGTTTCTGCAGAGTTAAAGAGGTTCGCTATGACGCTGTTTTCTCCAGACCTGCGTGTAGTTTGTCACTCAAAGAACAAATACCTTTCATTCAGACGTTGTGTGTGTATTAATATTACACACAGGGCCCAAAATTAACAATACAAGAAACCGAGTGCCAGTAAAACTTGGCTTTGGAAAGTAAATAAAATAGTTGGCCAATAACTCTGTAAGGATATGCAACATTTAGGCAGTTTATTAATTCAGTTAGGTATATATATATATATATATATATATATATATATATATATATATATATATATATATATATATATATATATATATATACATACCTAACTGAATTAATAAACTGCCTAAATGTTGCATATCCTTTATTAAGTTATTGTGTTATTAAGTAACTTAAAAGATCACCAAATCACTTATATATATATATATATATATATATATATATATATATATATATATATGTGTGTGTGTGTGTGTGTGTGTGTGTGTGTGTAATTGAAATGTAATTAATATAGACTGTATATATACTGTATATATATATATATATTTATATATATATATATATATATATATATATATATATATATATATATTTATATATATATATATATATATATATATATATATATATATATATATATATATATATATATATTAGTGATTTGGTGATCTTCCAAGTTTTCATTTTGGATCGTCAATGTTATTCATTTACTTAATCAGCAAATCATGCAGTTAGTTAAAATTTAAGTTTTTTTTTAAGATGATTCATCCAAATATCAGTAGTTAGTTAGTTAGTTATCCAAAGATCATAATACTAATTTAATAAAAATGCAAATAATCATTACCAGTCATAATTCATTACCAGTGTAAATATTGCTGAACTTTTTTTCTCAATTAATTCATTGACAAAAGTAAACTGTTTGGTTGTTTGTTTTTGAACCAGACCATTTGAGTTTTAATTTCGGATGTTGGATGCAATTAATTAAAATTTGACAACTTTAAACAAAATTTTTATTTCAAATATTTTTAAGTCAAATTTTAAACACCCTTTAAGTGCATAACTGTATGCATGCATGTATTTATTTATTTATTTTTGATAATTTGTTTCTTTTTCTATTTATTTATTTATTTATTTTTATTTATTTTTTAATTCAAGCCATTTAATAAACCATTTAATAAAAATCCCAAGTCCAGTTTCATTGCTGCTTAAAAAAGGTTCTGTATTCATCCACTAATAGCAAGTCAATGTTGGATCCTGACAACACTCACATTCAAAACATGCTTCTGGTTAGAGTAATATATTCCTAATTAAAATGTTTTTGTTCAGCGGTCACTTTCATTCAAGGCTTACACTGCGTTCAAAGCAAACATGTATTTTAGTTTAATCAAACCCATCATCTATGTTCTTCTAGTGACAGGAACACTCAAAATTAATTAACTTGGCTTTTAAGAGTGTCGTTTTTCAGATCGGGACACCCAAGCGTGGAGCACAAACACCTGTTTCTACGCGTCTTCTGCAAAATTCACACTTCGTTTCCACCCACAATTCTGCAAACTTCATTTTCCACCGCCGCAGCCATCAGCGCGTGTCACGCTCACACTTTCTGACGAGGCCGTCACACTCTTCATGCTAATTAATTGAAGCGGTAATTTTAAACTCAATCTGCCTTTGAATTTCACAGCTGGTGATTTGAGCTTCAGACTCGGCCAACATCTGCTTTCATACAGCGATCACTGATTTAAAACAGATCAGCTCTGTGTGAGGCGTCTACATCTTCAGTCCATCCTCTGTTCATCATTCGGTTTCTTGTGCAAAATAGTAAACGAATAGTGAACATGAAAATACACCTGAGACTTATAATGCTCAAATAATAAAATACATAGCACAAACAAATAGAGTGTGAAACTGTGCAGTTTTAATTGCATACAACTATTCTTATTTATCCTTTTCAGGAATGAAATCAGCGTTATTTTAGTATTATTTAAATACTATTATAGTCTTTATTAATATTATTATTTTTTTATTAGCTTTTTTAATATTTTGTGTTTCATTTAAATTTTAGTTAAAGTTTTAGTAGTTTTGTTATATGATAATCACTTTGTTATTTCTTGTTTAGCATTAATATATTTTTATTTCAGTTTAAGTTAAAGTAATTTAGTACTTCAACTTGTTTATTTCATTTAGTTGCCAAAGCAACATTTCTGTTTTTCCTTTTTTAGGTTAAATTTTTTGCACATGCAACTTCATGCTAATAATCTATTATTTTAGTATTACTTATATACTTCTATTATATACATATTATATTTGTTATTTATATACTTATATACTTTATATACTATTTTGTTTAAGGCAACATTTTAAATTTTTGATTGTTTATTTTTTAATTGCATGCAAATATTTATTACATGCAAATTTTAATCGCATGCTAATAGCTTTTCAGTGTTGAAATCAATTAGTTTTATATTTCCAGTTTTCATTTTATTTTAATTTTTATTTTAAATTATTTCTATTCAGAGTTAATTTATTTTTATTTCAGTTGCAGTTTTAGTCATTTTAGTATTTCAACTTATACTTTATTATTTCAGTTAGTGGCTAAAGCAACTTTTATAATGTTTAATATTTTGGTTTTATTTAATTTTAGCTTTATTTCATTTACTATAAACAAATTTTCATCATTTTAGTTTTCGTTAACAATAACAAAACTGATCAAAATGACATATAGCTGTCAACAATTTGCTAATGATAACGATTACAATGTTTATAACACTGTCTTTGGTCAAAATAGCAAATTGTTGACTCATTATTTAGTTGTAATGCAAAAATTCAACATTTTTATTTCCTCAATGCTAACTAGACATCACTCGCTTGAGTCCCAAAGCATCATAATTGTTGGTAAAGATGCAGTCAGCAACACATTTGACATGCGCAACTAGTCAAATACAATCTTTGACTGCAAGATCAAGATAGTTTATCTGAAGAGGCGCTAACAGGAGCCACTAAAGAGTGAAATAAATGCGATCTAAAGATGGCTACCATCAGCCGGAATCAAGCCGCATTAACATTCAGGCACCAGCAGAGACAGACCTGCCTGCTATTTATTTTTATCTGTTCCCTTCCCTCGCTCTTCCTCTGAGAGACTCAATAATTCATGGCTTACACACACACACACACAGGCCTCGCTGCTCTTTACTCGTGTGGTGAGGAGAAGAGTTTCTGCACAATCACAACGATGATCAGAAGCTGTTAGACTGAAGGCCGGTCCTCCAAGACATTAAACCCCCTCGCTTTGACTAAATGTACAAACATCACGGGTGAGGCTGTGCGTGTTGACATTAGTGAAATAGATTGTGTCAGTGGTGAATAATTAGTATTTTTATTGGAAATTCAAGCTAAAAATGTTTTTATGCACTACTGTTCAAAAGTTTGGGGTCGGTAAGATTAAAATAAGTCTCTTCTGCTCACCAAGGCTGCATTTATTTGATCAAAAATACAGTAAAAATTTGAAATATTATTTCGATTTAAAACAGTTGTTTTCTATGTGAATATCTGTTAAACTGTAATTTATTTCTGTGATCAAAGCTGAATTTTTAGCATCACTACACCAGTCTTCAGTGTCACATGATTTTCAGAAATCATTCTAATATGCTGATTTGCTGCTCGAGAAACATTTCAGATTTGTATCAATGTAGAAAATAACAATTGTGATACATTTTATTTTTCAGGATGCTTTAATGAATAGAAAGTTGCTGCATAAACGTATTTTTTATTTATTTATTTATTTTCAGAAATAGTAAAAAAAAAATCTTACTGACCCCAAACTTCTGAACGGAAATGTATGTTAAAATAACCACTTTCTTTTTAAACTTGAAAACAAAGAGAAAGAAAATAATAGAATCCTTAGAAATTACAAAACCAGCATAAAACGATAAAAACAGTAACATTGTCATAACCAGGCGCGATATGATAAGATTCTGTTCACAACGTGATAAAATCACTCACAAATCACAACCAGTACATAATCAAATTAATCAAATTAATAGTTATTGTTCAAAACTCATACTCTGTGACTTATGCAGTGTTTTTCCGGGAAAACACTTGAACTCAATTTGAACGTTCTTCCTTTTCCATTTATTTTCAAGGTAAATGATCCATAGTATCTGTCATTATGACCATTAAGGGCACACAAAATATTATTCAAAAACTCAAATGAAACCTTTTTGACGTTATAAAAACTCAATCAGTACCTGATCTGTCAACTGTGAAGTTGCATAAATGCTGTAGAAAGCATTATAAAAACAGAGTTGGGAACTAAATGACCAGAATGCAAAACTAAATCACAAAAGGAATTTTCAAAAGGAACCAATTTGTACAATTTAATTACTATTATGCACACAACAGGTACTAATATGCACCCTTTAGGGGTAAGTGAGGTACAAATGTGTACTTTTGAATGGGTTTTGCTTTTGTACCTGATTTCCTGAGAGTGTTTGGAAGTAAGAAGTGTTGCAAACCTCATTTGGTGTCGACTTTAACCAACCATTGATCCAACAAACCAGCAGTAACCAGCTCAGAAACTCCTCGACTCTACACAGAGATGTCTGTGAAAAGACAACCCAATGTACTTTTCTGTATTCATTTTTTACCTGTATTTTTTCCTGTATATACCTGTATAGACTTTTGAATTGCAGTTTGTTGTTTTAGGGTTGATTTTAACATTTAATGTCCCTGAATTTCTCTATCATCGATCTTCTCTCTTTTGAGCAGGGCACTGGATGAATCTTTTCCCCTGGGATCGGTAGGATGTGATTCATGTAAATCATGGCTCTTTTGCACCAAACACAAGTGCGGTTTTCAGTAGAAACTATGGATTCCTGTGGCGCTCTTCACAATGGAGACCAGCGTTCGCTTTGTAGATTCACTGGCACATCAACACAGAGTCTGTATTCTGTGCAATAGTTAAATAAAACATTGAATTATAGATATAGGACTGAAGGTGCATTAGCCTTGCACCAACTACTGCTTTTGTTCAGTTCGATTATTTGCTTGAATTGCCGCTTCATTGTGTTTGGTGTGAAAGACCTTGAGAGTGTCAAATTTTCTGCTTGATACTAAAGCGGTTGCTTTTCTTTGGGTTTTCAGCTGCAGAAAAGGGAGCGTTCGTGTCGATATTTTGTCCAGGTATTTTCCTCTTTATATTTACGCCGCTTTCATCCTCACATCTTCATTCGCACCCAGCTCATGTTCCTTGTGTTTTTGTGAGGACCTTTTGTTGTCATTTGAGGCCTTGAGAAAATTAAACCTCCACCTTTGCAAATTACTCATAATAATCCACTCGCTCTTAAACGCTTCCATGAGCGAACGCACCCTTGCAATCACAGAAACACGCTTGTGAAAAGAGTACACTTTAGCATGCTTTTATTGTGGAAATAATATGCTTTAAAAGAACATACTTAAGTGTGAATTGCTAGTTGCAATTAAATGAAAATGTATTAGTTTCAGTTTATGTAAAATGTGATTAGCTGAACTTTAGAGTGTTTTTAACCCAATCTGTTTTATTTAAAGCACTATCTAAATAAAAAAAAAAAAAACAATAAAAGGTGAACCACTTAAGTAGGAGTAAGTAGGACTTAAGTACATCTTTATATGTAATTTCATAATTACTTCTATTGTTTTTGAAACATGGTTAATGTACTGACAAGCATTTATGATTAACTAAAATTTGCTTTAATGTTATTTCTATTGAAATTTGTATGTTGTGCATTTAAATATATTCACATAAATATGGTTCCCTTTCAGTCGGTCACTCTCGACGCCACGTCGGTGACCGACGAAAATGGGATATCGCTTCGATAGACCAATCTACTTCGAGTGTAAACTAAACGAGCCAATGCACATTGGCATGCAATTATTGCATCCAGCTGCCGCTGATCACAGCGTGAGTATAATAAGGCAGCAGGTGCAATGCATACCAGCTTTTCGCTTCGGAGCCGAGCGTTAGTATCGTTCTGCTCAACTGTGTCTGCTGTGAACTACGAGTTCAGCACGCTCTCGGAAGCTTCGTGTGTTGGCGAGACGGCGCTTCAGTGGTGGTCGTTCCAGCGTCGAGTGGATTGCACACTTCAGGCTGCACTACCCCCTGTCGTGTTGCAAGCGGCCAATTCCCCTGTGCGCCTCAGCACTAAAAGAGCATTTCCTAAAGAGCAAATTTCTCTAAAAGAGCTTCATGGGTGCGTCTTTGTAAAGACGACGGATCGTCCTTATAAGGATGCCGTATCACCCGTGCGTTTCTGGGTGCGGTCGTTACCTGGCAACGGGTGATGGTCACGATTGCTGCCTCACGTGTCTGGGCAAACACGCTGAGGTAGCTTTCGTGGATGAGTCATCTTCTCTCTGCGGGAAGATGACCGTCTCGGAGCTGCGAACCAGGCTCTGCTTCCTTCAAAAAAGGGGGCGGAGTCCCGTTGCCGCTGCCGCGATTTGGGGCTCGTTCTGGCGGCCGACAGACGAAAACCATTTCCAGCAGTAGCACGGGCGGTTTGAGGATTATAGTGGTGGCAAACCCCGCAGGGAACCAACCCTCTGGGGACCATCACTCCTCTTGCATCTCCGATCCAGAGGAGTAACCCACGGAACGCGCTGGGCCCTCTTTAAAGAGCGTACCAGTGGTATCCAGTGGGCCTCCCCCTGACCAGATGTCGATCTCAGCATCGGAGGGAGAGCTGTCAGATGAAGATTCAGCTGTGCTGCTGCCCTCTGGGACGGTGGCGGAGCCTGAATTGGATCCGGAGATGACAGCTATGCTTTCCCGGGCCGCCGAGAGGGTAGGGCTTGAGTGGAAATCTCCACCGCGTCCCGAGCCATCGAGGCAGGATGATTGGTTTCTCAAGGTGGCGCGCGCTGGTTTTCAGCGCCCCACCCTGGTGCCTTTCTTCCCGGAAGTGCATGACGAGCTCACCAGGTCGTGGATGGCACCTTTTACTGCCAGAAACTGGCTGGTGGGCTCCTCCTCCCTCACCACCCTCGATGGCAGTGCAGCGAAGGGGTATTCGGTGATTCCCCCAGTGGAGCGGGCGGTAGCGATGCAAGTGTGTTCTAAGTCTGCCTCCTGCTGGCGGGGAGACCCGGTGCTTCTTTCCCGGGCCTATAGGCATTCGTCTGGTCTAACCGGCGGTGCCTATATGGCTTGCGGGGAAGCTGCTTCTGCCTTACACGCTGTGGCGTTACTGCAGGTGCACCAGGCCAAGGCACTGAAGGACCTGCACGAGGGTGGTTACGATCCAGAAGTTCTGAAAACTCAGAACCGCCACTGGCCTCGCGCTCCGAGCGACGAAGGTCACCGTGCATTCTCTGGGTCGTGCGATGTCCACGCTTGTGGTTCAGGAGCGCCATCTCTGGCTGAGTCTGCTTGAAATGAGGGACGCCGACAAAGATCAGTTCCTTAATGCCTGTGTCCCAGACCGGCCTCTTCGGTGACGTGGTCGAGAACCTGGCCCAGCAGTTCTTGGCTGCACGGGAGCAGACTGAGGCGGTCCAACTTTCTGCCCGGCGGGCAGCTGCTGCCTCCACCCGTCCGCCGGTTGCAACGCCCCAGCCTGCTCGTCACCGAGGGCGGCCCCCTGCGTCCACCCACTCCCGCGCCGCATCCGCAGCAGCCTCCAGCAAGTGGCGCCGTAGAGCTGGGCATAGGCAGGCCGCCCCACCCGTCCTGGCCCCCGTCAAACCTGGCGGTGAGCGGAAGAGCAAGAGGCCCCGGGACGGGTGGCCCAGAGAGAGGTAGCCGCTTTCTGGGGGATGGTGAAAGCACCTCTCCCTCCCCTGGAGGAGGGCCAGGGGAGAATCTGGAAATCTCGACGAGAGAGCGGTTTTCTCTGTCTCTGGGTCCCAGGAGGGCACGGAGAGTTGCGGACGGCCAAACACCGGACCTCACTCATCCTCCTCCTTCGCCAGATGGCAGCAGCGGGCGGTTCGAGAGCGTCAACAAAGGCCCTACTCACGCACCCTCTGCCAACCCGTGGAACCAGGTGAGCCCTGCACCCCACACTCGCACCACACTCAGGCCTGCTCACAAGCCGCCCGAGATGGGTCCCTGTGTTCCACCTCGCTGCCCCACTGCGGGTACGGCTGTGGTTCCGCTGGTCCCGCTTGTACGGTTTCTAAGCGCCTGGTCAGCGCCACCCAGCCCGTCTCGCTGGCTCCTGCGGATCATCAGCCTCGGCTATGCGATTCAGTTCGCCCGGCGTCCCCCCAAGTTCAGCGGTATCCGCTTCACTACAGTGAAAGCGTCCGATGCCCCTGTTCTGCGGGAAGAGATCGCAGTCTTACTGGCGAAAGACGCGATAGAGCCGGTCCCTCCAGCCGATATGAGGACGGGGTTTTACAGCCCCTACTTCATTGTACCCAAGAAAGGCGGTGGGTTACGACCGATCTTGGATCTGCGAGTTTTGAACCGGGCCCTTCATCGGCTACCGTTCAAGATGTTGATGCAGAAACGCATCTTCGGGTGCATCCGTCCCCGAGATTGGTTTGCAGCGATCGACCTGAAGGACGCGTACTTTCATGTGTCGATCCTTCCGCGCCACAGACCTTTTCTGCGGTTTGCGTCTGAAGGACAGGCATATCAGTACAAGGTCCTGCCCTTCGGGCTGTCCCTGTCTCCCCGTGTCTTCACGAAAGTCACGGAGGCGGCTCTTGTTCCCCTCAGAGAGCAGGGTGTTCGTATTCTCAACTATCTAGATGATTGGCTGATACTAGCACAATCTCGGGATCAGTTGTGCGAACACAGGGACCTGGTGCTCTGGCACCTCAGCCTGTTGGGCCTTCGGGTCAACTGGGAAAAGAGCAAACTCTTGCCAACGCAGAGGATCTCTTTTCTTGGTATGGAGTTGGATTCGGTCGAACAGACAGCACGCCTCATAGAGGAACGTGCGTGGTCGGTGCTAGCCTGCTTGAATACATTCAAGAGCAGGACAGCGGTCCCACTGAAACTCTTTCAGAGGCTCCTGGGGCATATGGCGGCCGCAGCGGCACTTACACCGCTCGGCCTGTTACATATGAGACCGCTCCAGCACTGGCTTTATGGCCGAGTCCCGAGGTGGGCGTGGAAGCGCGGCACTCACCGGGTCCAAGTTACACCGGCCTGTCGCCAAACCCTCACCCTGTGGTCAGATCTTGCGTTTCTCAGGGCAGGGGTGCCCCTAGAGCAGATCTCCAGGCATGCTGTGGTTTACACGGATGCCTCCACCACCGGCTGGGGGGCCACGTACAACGGGCATGCAGTCTCAGGGGTTTGGACGGGCCCGCAGCTGCAGTGGCACATCAGTTGCCTAGAGTTGTTAGCAGTGCACCTTGCCTTGAACCGTCTCAAAGGTCACTTACGAGGCAAGCATGTGCTGGTCCGAACGGACAACACAGCGACCGTTGCGTACATCAACCGACAAGGTGGTCTGCGCTCCCGTCGCATGTCACAACTCGCCCGCCACCTCCTCCTTTGGAGTCAGAAGGTTCTGAGGTCTCTTCGTGCCGTTCACATTCCAGGCCTGCTCAACCGTACAGCCGACGAGCTGTCTCGAGCAATGCTCCCAGGAGAATGGCGACTCCATCCCCTGACGGTCCAGCTGATTTGGAGACGGTTCGGAGCCGCTCAGGTAGACCTGTTTGCTTCTCCAGAGACCGCTCACTGCCAGTTGTTCTACTCCCTGACCGAGGGAACTCTCGGCAGGGATGCACTGGCACACAGCTGGCCGCGGGGCCTACGCAAGTATGCGTTTCCCCCAGTGAGCCTTCTTGCACAGACACTGTGCAAAGTCCGGGAGGACGAGGAGCAAGTCTTGCTAGTGGCGCCGTATTGGCCCACGCGGACCTGGTTCCCCGAACTGGTGCTCCTCGCGACAGCCCCTCCTTGGCCGATTCCTCTGAGGAAGGATCTACTGACTCAGAGACGGGGCACCATTTGGCACCCGCGTCCAGACCTTTGGAAACTCCATGTCTGGTCCCTGGACGGGACGCGGAGGTTCTAGGTGACCTGCCCCAGGAGGTAGCGAACACCATCACTTCGGCAAGAGCACCGTCTACGAGACACGCTTACGCCTTGAAGTGGAACCTGTTCGTCGAGTGGTGTTCTTCTCGCCGAGAAGACCCCCGAAGATGCCCGATTGCGGTTGTGCTTTCCTTTCTGCAGCAAGGGCTGGAGCGAAGGCTGTCTCCCTCCACCCTCAAAGTCCAGGTTGCCGCTATTGCTGCGTACCATGACCCCGTGAATGGGAAGTCTTTAGGTAAGCATGACCTCGTCATCAGGTTCCTTAGAGGGGCCAGGAGGTTAAATCCTTCCCGGCCCCCCTCCATACCCTCTTGGGACCTGACTCTGGTGCTAAAATCACTACAGCAGGGCCCATTCGAGCATTTGCATTCAGTCGAGCCAAAGTTTCTTTCATTGAAAACTCTGCTCCTGCTTGCACTGGCCTCCATCAAGAGGGTAGGGGACCTGCACGCATTTTCGGTCGACGATTCGTGCCTAGAGTTTGGGCCGGCTGACTCCCAGGTAATCCTGAGGCCCCGGCCCGGCTACGTGCCCAAGGTTCCCACTACACCCTTCAAAGACCAAGTGGTGAACCTGCAAGCGCTGCCCCTGGAGGAGGCAGACCCAGCCCTAGCTTTGCTCTGTCCCGTCCGAGCATTGAGATGCTACGTAGACCGGACACAAAGCTTCAGGACCTCAGACCAGCTCTTTGTCTGTTACGGAGGCCGGCAGAAGGGGAATGCCGTCTCTAAGCAGAGGATGGCCCGCTGGATTGTGGATGCCATAGCCCTGGCTTATCAGGCACAGGGTGTGCCCTGCCCGTTCAGGTTGTGAGCTCACTCAACAAGAAGTGTTGCATCCTCCTGGGCGCTGGCTCGTGGCACCTCGCTGACAGATATTTGTAGAGCTGCGGGCTGGGCGACCCCTAACACGTTCGCTAGGTTCTATAGCCTTCGTGTAGAGCCGGTATCCTCCTGTGTTCTCACCTCAAACGGGTAGTGGCACCGAGAGGCCCCGGTTAGTGTCGGCTTGCTAAAACTGCTCCAGAGTGTCCGTACTGTAGACCCTGTTGAGATCCTCCATCACCCTAGGCAGCTGGACACGGCGGAACGTCCGGCGCCAGGCCTTCATGATGAATCCGTGAGAACCATAGAAGGCTGGGTTCCATATTGAGACCTAAGCGGTACTCGTATGCGTATAGTCCACGGTATAGCCTTAGAGCCCGTGTTTCCCCGGCAGACTTCTGCCTTTCCAGGAGGGTTTGAATCACCTCAAATTTTTCCATATACACCTAAACGGATGCTATATGTGTATTTGCTCCCGAGACCTCCTTCGGGAAGGATGGAGCCTCCGCAGCATCCCTGTTCCAAGTGGAACGGGTACGTTTTCCCAGTGTTATCCAGTCTCACCCAGTGAGGTAGTGCTTTGACAATGGTGAGTGGAGCTACTTGTTCCGAGCCCCGGCCTACACCTAATAGGGGCGCAGGCGGCTCGCACAGGGCACTGGAAGGGGCAGCACCCATGGCGCTTTGGTAGGGATCCCATTTTCGTCGGTCACCGACGTGGCGTCGAGAGTGACCGACTGAAAGGGAACGTCTCGGTTACGTATGGTAACCCTCGTTCCCTGAAGGAGGGAACGGAGACGCCACGTCCCGTCGCCATGGTTGCTGTACCACCGCTGAGCCGCCGGGTCTCCGGCTCGGCTCCTCAGCGAAAACCTGGTATGCATTGCACCTGCTGCCTTATTATACTCACGCTGTGATCAGCGGCAGCTGGATGCAATAATTGCATGCCAATGTGCATTGGCTCGTTTAGTTTACACTCGAAGTAGATTGGTCTATCGAAGCGATATCCCATTTTCGTCGGTCACCGACGTGGCGTCTCCGTTCCCTCCTTCAGGGAACGAGGGTTACCATACGTAACCGAGACGTTTCAGTTTTGTTCTTTTAAAATCTGTTAACTTTAAATGTAATATTGAATGAGTTAAAAGTGCTTTAGTATGCTAGTAAACACAACAAAATAAGTGTGCTTATTGCAAAGGTCACTTTTTAAAAGTGTACTTAAGTGAAAGTCATGAAAGTGTCTCTCTAAGTCACTTAAGTGGCCTTTATTTCATTAACATTATATTATTTGCAAGTGCAGTTTATTAAAATGCACTTAATATTTGAAGTACACTACAAGTGCACATTCGACACAATTAAGCACACTTTTTTTCACACATTTTCAAAGGCAAATGCGATTATCGGTCAACTACTAATTTTAATTTTAGGTGAAAATCTAATTTTGTTCACAGCCTCATTATTACCCATAACTCTGTGTTTTTGCATCAACGAGAGCAGCTGTGCTTATTATCTAGTATAGGTCACATTTGTAAGCTATAGGTTTGAATTAATTCAGTGTTGTACAGAAATGAAGGCTTGAGAAGCACAGCTGGTCTCAGATCAGCAGTCGCCTGCAGCTTTTTTGCTTGAGCTCCGCTGCTGCTTCTGCACCCTGTCAGGTCAGGTGACTGTCAGCCTTCCCAGCATGCAGTTGACGTTGGTTGAGCAACAGCTGTCTTGACCCGTCAGAGGTCACGTAGACTTGATGAAGTGTGTGTTGAATGTGATGTGTGAGGCGAGTGTGTTAGTTCAGATGTCAGAGATCACGGCCGCTGCTGCACACACTTTGTCTTTTTGACTCAGTGATGTGTTTTCAGACTAGAGCTTACAGTGTGAATCCAGATCGGTTTGGTTGATGTCAGTAATTCACATGAATTGAACCACTGCAAGCAAGCTTGTGGAAACAGAACGTAACTTGTGGAAGTGAAATGTATTAGTGTCCTATGTATAATTCATTGAGAACTGAGGAAATTGTAGTTATTATTGTCAAGCGTTATTGGAAATAGAGCCAATAATGTGCAGGTGAGACCTCAGTCTCTTTTGCCAGTTTGTTTGCAAGTGTGACCTGGAAAAACACTAGGTTTTAACAGAGTTAGCAGGCTGTGAAGGTTACTTCATAAACTAGTGTGTAGGATTTAGTTTGAACCAGTGTTATTTTAATATTATTATTGATATGCTGTTATAGTTTTTCATTGATATTTTGAAATAGGTTTTATTAGGATATTTTCTTTTTTCATTTAAATTCTGATTTAGTTTTTAATAATTTTGTTACATGTTTTTGTCATTGTTATTATTTTTTGTTCATTATAAATGCTACTATTTATGTTACATTTTATTTTAGTTTCAGTTCAGTTTTATGTTATTTTAATTTATTTATTCATTTATTTTATTTACAGTTAGTAATTTTAATGCTTCAACTTATTTCAGTTAGGTGCCAAGGCAATATTTCTAATTTTCTTTTAGCTTAAATGTTTCAGTTAGATTTTTTTTTACTTCAGATTAATTTGAATTAACAAAATGCTTGTAATAGTTTTAGTTAACAATAATAACACTGTGTTCACTTGAATTCAGTTTGTTTTATGAAGTAATAATAATAATACAAATAAATAAACAAATAAAAAGCCACATCTGCATACAGTATGTGACTAAAGGAAATAAGAAGTAAATGAATAAATTAATATTTTATTCACCAAGAATGCGTCAAATTGAGCAAATGTGAGAATAAAGAAATTTATAATATTACAAAATATTTCTCTGTTCTTTTAAACTTTCTATTCATCTGTGAATCCTAAAAATATAATGTATCACAGTTTCCACAAACAATATTCACAGTACAACTGTTTTCAACATTGATAGTAATCAGTCTATTAGAATGATTTATAAAGGATCACGTGAAACTGGAGACTGGATTAATGATGCTGAAAATTCAGCTTTGATCGCAGAAATAAATTACATTTTAACATAGACTCACATGGAAACAGTTTTCAAATAAATGCAGCCTTGGTGGGCAGAAGAGACTTCTTTCAAAAACATTACCAACCCCAAACAGCAGTGTATATGCATCATAAAATCCAGATTCTAAGCTTTTTAACAATTAATGACAAATTTGTCGATTATCAGTGAACTGAACTCAAGTTTTGTTCCAGTGAGCTTGAAAACATTGCACAAATGTGAACTTTTTCTTGATGCTTTGTACGTGTTATGTTTGTCAGAAAACATCTCATACATACCAGTCAGAAAAGCTTTGGTCTATTATTCCTGATGCTAAGAATTTGATGATTTGCTTTTGCTTGTCAGTAGACCATGTGCACAGAAAACACAGTTGTTCTGGAAAGAAAGAGCAGCAGTGGATTTCCACTGAGAGGCGAGGAGTGCAGAGAGTTTGATTATTTTTGTTTCGTGCTCCAGCGCAGAGTTTGACTTATTAATAACAGTGATGGATCGATACCCGACCTGATCCCGCGTTAAGAATAGATTCCTAGTGCTGTGTTCAGAAACCAGAGCTCAGTGTACATTACGGGTACAGAGTGTGCTTTTCTGAGGAGAAATGGGTTTGATGTTTAAACTATTGATGCCCTTTCACAATCAATAAACGACCCGCAACAAACTGAGCCGATGTTGTTCTGAAGGAAAGAGATGAAGAGATCGCCCGTCTGGATGAAAATGACTGGATTATTCTGTATATTTCTCAGTCTGTATGCCCACTGCAGTCTTCTTTTCCAATTTACGCAAAAGGTTATTATTAGAATATGGGAATAGTATTATACAAAACAATTAGGAGAACAGTTTTATTCATTTATATTAATGGCATTGTACACGGCAAGCATTGTTGATAAGTCGATAAAAGAGTAAACGTAAATGCACTTATAAACTACAATATGCAAAAGTATCCTGTTAAGCTTAAATAGCTGCTCAAATGGAAATTGCAATCATGAGCAAATGATGTTTCTGTCCTATAAGGATTGCAAAAGGATCATTTTTGAAAAATGTGTCTGCTGCTCGTTTCCCAAGCAATTATATTGCTTGTGCTGCGCTGAAAATCCTTGACTTAATTTAGTGTTCAAAAATGACCAGCCATTACGCTATATTATCACCAAATCTTGGATTCAGTCTTTTTGTCAGTTTGTTTTCTTTCAGTTAGCACAGGTTTTGTATTTCTTTTTGGAACTTAAAAAAAGTAAAAAAAAAAAAAAAGTTTTTTTAGACTGAAACATTTTACTTTTGAATAACTTTTAGCGTTTTCTCAATCTTTGAACTCATTATTGTTAGTGATTTGGACATGAATGACCAATAAACACTGCAAACCCAATATGCATGTTTAGTTTGATTCACTGACATATCTTTAATATGATTGTCTCTTCGTGAATAGCAATTTAAAACCATGTCTTAACGTGAAGAGAGGCTGATGAGATGTAAAACGAGTTTCCAAAACACAGTTTTCAGATCGTTCATAAAGTCTCTCATTAGTGGATACTTTAGTGACCATGCAAATGTAAATAAGTTTATAGTTTTTGCATTTGTGGATAAGTTTAAAGCCTTCATCGACACTCGCGAGTCAGCAGCACTTTAGTGTCTTGTTTTATGTGCTGCTGCTGTTCAGTATCATAAATTATTAACTGTTAAACAAATCATTTAATGATGCTGAGAGCTGCTTTGTGTGTTTATAGTTGCCTAAACGCCGTTTTACTGTGAGACTAAGAGCTTCTACAGAATTTTACATCATTCAAGTTCAAGTTATGGATTGATATTTACGATATACGATATTTACAATAATATTTCAAAGACTTTAACATATCAAATCATTTTATTTTATCTTAAAGGAACAGTTCACCCAAAAATAAAAATGTGCTGAATATTTACTCACTCTCAGGTCATTAAATAGGGTGAGTTTGTTTCTTCATCAGATTTGGAGAAAGGTAGCATTACATCATTTGCTCACCAATGGATGCTCTGCAGTGAATGGGTGCCGTCAGAATGATGGATTTGTTTCAGCTTCAAGACATTAGCTGATTATTCAAGACATTAGCTGATCTCATTCTGACGGCACCCATTCACTGTAGAGCATCCATTGGTGAGACTGATGCAATGCTACATTTCTCCAAATCTGATGAAGAAACAAACTCATCCTAATCTTGGATGACCTGAGGGTAAAACCATATTCAGCAAATTTCATTTTGGGGTGAACTATTCCCCACATAGCAAACGGACTTGGCCCAAATGTGGCCTCAAGCTGGCACTGCTGGCCTCCTGTCGGCAATGGCATGTACCCTTTCAGCCAGAGCTGGGCCATGTGTGGCAATGACGGCAGGGCGGGGATCCGGCAAACAATATGAGGGCCGATTGTTGGTGGGAGGAGTGTGGCCCAGATCAGTCAGGTGATATGTGGCCCAAATCAGGCTATGATCTGGCAGCATATTATGTGACCCATGATAAACAACATGCATGATAATGGTTAAATGATCACATACATTTTTAACGAAGTGTAGTATTGTTAATATGTAGTCTTTGAAATGGCAAGTCAAAACAGAATGAAACATTATCATTTCAAAATTAAGCAAATTAGTCAAGTGCATTAAACTGCACTTAATTAAAATTTTATTAAATTTTATATTATTATTCTTGGTACAAATAATCTTAGAATCCTTACATGAAAAGAGAGAGAGAGAGAGAGAGAGAGAGAGATCATTTAACCATCATGTAATACTTATTTGGTTTACCATGAGGCACATCATTATTATTAGTATGCTGTCATGCACAAGCATTAAATAAAATGATCATGAAAGTATTTTATTTTTTTATTTAAATCCTCTGTATCCATGTGATGCTTGGTGTGAGGAACAGAACAGATCCAAATTCAAACCGCATTCATGTATGTATGTATCTCCTTCCTCTGTAACAATTTAAAAATTTGTTAATAAGTTTTACAACAAGTTTTACGGCAGCGATATCAAACGCTCATTGGCTCTCGCCGGTTTCGTCATAGATTGCGACATGCCGTGTTTCCGGTGATGCGTGTTTTGAATGAGAAACGCGCGCCTTAACAGAGTGGATCGGGATAGTATTTTCAGCGTTTAACAATTTAGATTATTCCCAGCTCCTCGCACTACTATTATATTCTGCCAGAGAGGACTGCAACTGCAATGTATCGTCATTCGGACTACTGTGGTACTGCTCTTTGACACACCTGTAATAAATTATTATGATTAAGTTACATGAGTCTATCTGTTACGTTTCTCTTATAGAATGCATTCTTTATATACTCACTCTTTATTGGTTGATTTGTGCTTTATAAAAATAAATAGAAAAATCAATGGAAAGGGTTTTTTTTTTTATTTATTTATTTTTTTTAATTGCACAGTTACATGATGTGTGAGTTTTAAGTCTGATTTTCTATTCAGTTTAATGTACTTTATTGGCATAGTTTGTGTGTACATTAATGTACAGATGTGGGCCGGATCTGGGCCAACACTATGTTGCTGTCTGGTTTACCAAAGCATGTCACAAAATGAATAATTGTCATTATAGTAATATACAAGGCAATAATCTGAAATATTAAGATTCTGTATTCCCAGACAGCAATATAGTGTTGGTCCAGATCCGGCCCACATCTGGCCCGCATGAAATCCAACAAACTGCTTGCTGTCTGGGTTGGGTCTGGGCTATATAAGGCTCAGGTGTGGCTCAGATTTGGAGATTCTGGTTTACTTAAGGCTGAGAATTGGCACCAATAATAAAACCTGTTTTGGCCCAGTTCAGGGACAGTTCAGGGTGATTAACTGGCTGAGATTCGGCCCGGTTATGGCCCATGTGTGGCCCTTGTCTGTAATCCAGGTTCTGGGCCACTTCAGGGCCGTCATTCTTTGCGGCACTTGGGCCGAGGGAAAAGTGATTGTGTGGCCCGGATCTGGGCCAGAAGACATTTGCTATGTGGGTCCTTTAAGGATACATTATTAAACCACAAATTTGTGTTTTTTGGAGCTTGTTTTCTAGATTTATTTTACTAGCTGAGTAGATTTTAAATAGTTTGCATATGTGTCTGTTTGGATGAAGACATTGATAATTTCTCATTTTCATATTTTCTTTTTTTTTTTTTTTCTTTTTTTTTAATGCAAGCTATTGCAGTGCAGTTGCTAGGGTGTTAAGCTTGTTGCAAGTCATTCTGAGCTCTTAGAAAAGCAGCTGCTCATTTCTCCTCAACACATTGCTCGATTTACGTTGTTTTTCCTGTCGGAGACTGCAGTTTAATCTGACTGCTGCGGTTTGGCACGCGGCGGCTGGTTTCTGCCTGACGGGTCGTTAATTAATGGTCTTTAATGGCGAATCAGTGTTTAACAGGATGTGATGTTTTAAAGATGAGCGTGACCTTCCTTGAGCCCAGTGTGACGATGCTGAAAGAGAGACGGACACACAGAGCATCTGCTGAGTTATGAGCTGCTGAGATCAGTGCTGTCTGTCGGCCAGGATCACACACACACACACACACACACACTGCACAGAGTAAAGGAGTTGGTTTCCAACAGTAAGTCTGTTGAAAAGGACATTATGGGTGGGCCTGGGATCTAAATGCACAAAATCAATCTGGATAAAATAGACAGCATGTATTAAAAACACAATATGAATGTTCTACTACTGTCAGTGTGATTGACCACACACACACACACACACACACACACACACACACACACACACACACACACACAAACAAACACACATGCATTCTCTTCTTATTTTTCCTCAGTACGTCTTTGAAAAAGTGCAATATGAGTCGAACTGGTGTCTATATGCACAGCATGAAAGCCGGATGCAATATGTGCTTTAAAATTAGAACTTATATTAAAAACACAATATGAGTTTTCTTTCATAACTATCAGATTGATCAGCGACACACACACACACACACACACACACACACACAAAGTTGTAATGCAGGCTGGAAGTCATTTGTATGTATGAGAAGGACCATCTTAGACGAGCGAGAGCAGAATGTGAAACACACACGTTTATATTTCAGGAGTTGTTGGAGTTTCTGGTTTCTTCTTCATCTCCTCTGCTGTGTATGGTGATGATGATGATGATGATGATGATGATGGTGATGATGGTGATGATTATGATGATGATGATTCAGTCCTGTATGTCCTGTGCTGCTGAAAATCTGAGGCTGAAGCTGTCAGGAGAACTGTCTGGAAGTGACAGAAAGAACAAAAATAAGTGCGCATATGCAGCCTATTTTTAGGGCCGTTGAGATGTCTTGTATTGTCATATTATCTTTGTGACATTTAGGCACTTTTCCTCTGCTACAGTATGTGGAAAACACACTCTTCTAAGTGTAATGTGAACATATAATTGTAAATAAAATAACAAATAATAATAAACAAAACATTAATAAATACAATATTTGTATTAGTAGTAGAAGTAGTCATAGTAGACGACGACAACAACAATAATAATATTCGTCAATATTTTATATATTTTATATTTATTAGTATTAATAATCAATAAAAATATAAATATATTTATTTTGTTTCGGAGTGAGAGATTTTCTCTGTAGTTCTGTTTTATTTATTTATTTATTTGGATTTGTATAATAGTCATAGAAAATAAATTTTTATTTAGATTAAATGCTACTAAATAACAACACCAATAATAATAATAATGATAATAATAATAATAATAATAATTAGTAGTGGTAGTAGTATTAGTATTTATTTTATTTTTGTATTTTTTTTAGGTTATTTATTTATTTGGATTTGTATGCCAGTCATAGAAAATTTATTTTTATTTAGATTAAATGCTACTAAATAACAACACCAATAATAATAATAATAATAATAATAATAATAATAATAATAATAATAATAATAATAATACTAATAATAATAATAATTAGTAGTGGTAGTAGTATTAGTATTTATTTTATTTTTGTATTTTTTTTAGGTTATTTATTTATTTTAAGGTCTTGATTATCCACATGGAAAATTGTTTTCTTTCTCTCTCTCTCTCTCTCTCTCTCTCTCTCTCGTCCGCCTTAGTTATTCATTTTTATTTTATTTTGTATGGCGGCTCATAAAGCAGACATTTCTATTTAGATCGTCTCATGTGTGTGGTGTCGGATCAAGCTCTCAGTTTTACATTTGTTTCTAATGTTCTGCTAATATGTTTACCTCCCGAATCCTTTAAAAGGCTCATCTGCTTCACAGATCTCCTCACAATCCGTATGCATTCATCTCATCTGCACAGACGAGACGTTTAAATGAATTGTGAACCTGCAGTCAGCACCAAATGTTTTCTGTATGAATATGCATTGCGTGATTCGTGATGATTTATATGTCGGAGTGAACCGGCGAGTGTTTGTCCTGATTGTGTCGCTCTGAGCTCAGGCAGTCTGACCTGGGATCAGTGTTTAATCTGCTGGTGTTCCTGCCGGGCTTTGTGAGGATCTGAGGTCAGGTGCTGCTAAAGCTGCTCGCGGGAGGATCGAACCTGTGTAAGCCGAGAGACAGACCGGTTCAGTTCGGCCTGAGCTGGTTCAGAGCTGCCACGGATTACAGAGACATTTCAGAGCACACACCCACAGAGCAACAGTAGATTAGTGTGTTAATGACAAATATATGTGTTTGTGTGTGTGTGTGTGTGTGTGTGTGTGTGTGTGTGTGTGTGTGTGTGGCTCCTCCAAACCACCGAAACACACTTCAGTCTGAGGGATTATTTCAAGCATGCAGCACTGCTATGGGTTACTTAATAAAGCTGTAACTTTGTCTATAAAAGTGTGAGAACCTTATTTAAATGTGTGTATTTAGGATTCATAAAATGCTGCCAAATAAACCTAAGCCTTTTTTTCTTTTTTCATAAAATCTTTAAAATTTAAATATAGAATTATCAGAAACTTAAACAAAAATGTTAAACAAATATACCTTAAATGAATGTAAACTATTAAAAGTAGCATTTGGATTATAATAATATAATATAATATAATATAATATAATATAATATAATATAATATAATATAATATAATATAATATAATATAAAATACACATTTCACTACAATAAATCTAAAATAAAATATAAATGCAGCATTTATCATTTTCATTTAATTAAGTTAAAGCACTAAAATTACTGACTGAATAAATACAATTTAAAAATTAAATAAAACTTTTATTTGTGTGTATATATATATATATATATATATATATATATATATATATATATATATATATATATATATATATATATAATTATTATTATTTTTCAATTATTTATTTATTAAACAATCCCTCAAATACTGATAGGAATTGTGTTTCAGTAGTTTTTTGGTACTGGCTTTTGGTATCATGACTTTACATTAACATTAATTTGTTCTCATATTTTTGGCCATCTATTGCAACAAGGCGTGTTTAAAAAATGCATAACCATGAATGAGATGTCAGAGCTGCAGATTTTCAGTGAATAATGCTTTAAATTGAATCATGAAGCTTCTTCAGAGCATCTTTTGTGTGAGCAAAGAGACATGCAGTGGAAGAAAGAACAGTTAGAGGCAAGTCTGTTTGATCTGTTCTTTCAGCATCTTCTTCCTCTTCAGTGCCTTTGAGTCTAAACTGAAGTTCTCTGTCTTCATGAGATCGCTGGCCGCACTTGTTTTGGCTTGGGCTGATTAGCATTCCCGCAGTGTTTTTGGCCCGTAGCGTTTTAAATGTTTAATTGGCGGTGCTGCTGTTGAGTGGAGTGATGAGGTTTTGATGATGGAGGTTAAACATCATTAAAAGGCTGAACGATCGCCACAGCTGTAGATCTGTTTCTGAGCCTCCGCTTCTTACCAAAAACACAGGCCGCAGTCGCAGAAGTGTCGCGTTTCTTACCGATTTCAACAACTTGATATCTGGCATCACAGAGAGCCAGAGGCAGGTGCTAAATGACTGTGTGTGTGTGAGAGAGTGTGTGTGTAGCCATCTTTCATGTCATGACAGTGTTTTGGACATTGTTTCATATGAAGGTTCACATCTTTTCATCTCATTCACTAAGTCTGTGTATGAACTCCCGATCCATCCATCCATCAGAAATGTTTGATTCTGAGGAGCTCTCTGCGTGCTTCTGTCAGTAGTTGAGCAGGTTTTGTGCTTTTCCGCGGCAGGCGATGGTGGAGACGGTGAATAACCTGCTGCAGCCGCAGGCGAGGACGGCGTGGATGGAGCTCTCGAGCGGAGATCAGCTGCGTGCCGCCACCATGCTGCTGGACACCGTCGAGCAGGGCGCCTTCGTGCTCGCAGACAACCTGCTGAAGACTGACGTCGTGCAGGAAAACACCGAAAACATCCGTGAGTCTTTACTTTCAGTGCCTTCAGTGGATGTTGGTCATGCATTCATCTTCAGTCCAACACTTGACACTTCTGCGACATGAAATCATACATTTATCATCTCATCATCGGTTGGAGTCATTTATCGTTCAGATTTTTCATTAATGACAGAAAAAAACTTAATCGCTGTCATTTATACTAATAAAAAATTACAGAGAAAACAGTTGCTTGATATTTTGTCATTCATATTTCTCATGAATTGCAAAAAAAAAAAAAAAAAAAAAATGCATATTTGCTTGATAATTTTGTCATTTATATTTCCCATAAATTACAGTAAAAAATTTTAGATAATTTTGACGTTTATTTTTCATAAATTACAGAAAAAAATGCTTAATCATTTTGTCATTTATATTTTTCCTAAATTACAGGAAAATATATTTGCTTGATCCTTTTTTATGTATTTATTTTTCAAAAATTACAGAACAAAATCTTTATCATTATCCTTTATACTGTACGTCTCATAAATTACAGACAATAATTGCTTGATCGTTTTTGTCATTTATATTTTCCATAAATTACATTAAAAAAAAAGCTTGATTATTTTGTCATCTATATTTCTTATAGATTATGGAAAAGGATATCTGTTTAATCATTTTATTATATAATTATTTAAAAAAAAATAAAAATAAAATAAAAAAAATCTTGATCATTGTTATTTCTACTCATAAATTACAGAAAAAAAAACATTTGCTTGATAATTTAGTCATTTATATTTCTCATAAATTACACAGAAATATTTGCTTGATCATTTTGTCATTTATATTTTCCATAAATTACAGAAAAATATATTTGCATGATCCTGTTATTATTTATTTTACTTTTCAAAAATTACAGCACAAAATCTTGATCGTTGTCATTTATGTCTTAAAAATTATAGAAAAGAATTGCTTGATCATTTTTGTCATTTCTCATAAATTATGGATAAAAATATTTGTTAAATTATTTTATGATATATTTATATTTCAAAAATTGCAAAAAAAATCTTGATCATTGTCAGTTTTACTTCTTATAAATTGCTGATTTTTTTTATATTTAGTCATTTATATTTATCATACATAAAAAAATGTTTAAAAAAAATCATTTTGTTGCTGTCCACCCTTATAAGAGGTTTAAATGGTTGAGCTTTGAATGCGCCATTAGCACACGCATTTGACTCCTTTATGACTGTGAATCGTGTTATTGTATTCACTGGAAGGCATAATTAAGCGTTTTTAAACGAAAGGCTGAGTGAGCATATGCTCCGAGCGATAATTTAGTGTCGTTTATGATGCGTTTCTCACCCCGCAAGACATTTTGAGGACGCCCACGTTATTCTGTCCCGCCCGCATCTGTTTGTGAATATGACCGTGTGAATGTCAGCGTTCCCGAGATCAGGCTGTTGTGTGTGTGTATATTCCTCTGGGATGAAAGCGGATGCATCTCCTCTTCCTAAAGACGGGGATTTAAGGCGGACTGGCTGCCATGGAAACTCCAGAATGTAGGCCTGCCGTCTCTCTGCGGAGATGGTTGCATTTTGGGAATTAATAAAACAGAATTTATCGTGTCTGGCATATGATTTATCCTGATATTAAGGGATCCAGAGCTCGGCTCCGTGGGGAGAGGGAGTCCCTCCAACAAACTTTTTATGAGGGTTATTTTATATCCTCCGTGCTGCGTGGCGATTAATCTGCGGGCTGTGACACCTTTAGAAGACCTTCAGGCCCTGTTTGATGGGGTTAGTTTGCAGCGTTATACGGTTTGTTTGGCCCGTGGGGCCGCTGAGTCCGTCACCGACACCGGCGAGACGAAAAGCAGCCTTCAGTTAAAAGAATAGATCCGCCAGGAATTGAAAAGTTTACACACTCTCGTGTCATTTCAAACCCATATTATATTCTTTCTTCCGTGGAACTGCTGTTGTCCATAAATATGGTGTAGAAACAGGTTTTCACTCAGAAATTCACAAATAATTACAAAGAAACTGCAAGTTAGACATTGAATGAATACGCAAATTTTGAAGTACACAATTACACAAAATGCTATTTTATTTTAAGCCACACTTTCACTGATAATGTTATGTTAACTTCAAAACTTTACAAAAAAAAAAAATATATATAGTGTACAGTTAAGAAATATTCATTACAATTCACTGCAGTTTCCAGCTGAAATGAACACTAGTGGAAGTAAAACAACCATTTTTATTCCTTAGTACACAGATTATGATTACAGGGGCAGATTATTGATTAATAAAGACTGATTTTCAAGCATTTCCTTGCAAAATGCTATGTTATGAGCTCAAAACACTTTTATAATAGTGAATGATCTGTATCACTTAACCAGCTCCATATATATGGCTTTTCTGATGTAGTAAACTTGCTCGGTAGCACACCCAGTACAGCACTGCATTTGAGATGCAACGTGTTAAAATATGAGTGCCATGAAACTCGAGACACAATAAAAGAGCTGAAAGACTTGTAGAAACAAGCTTAAATGACATGGTTGCTTAAATGTGTTTTTATCCCGTTTGCTTTTGTTAACTCTTATTTACGTAATACGTAGTTTTCATACACAATAGAGTACTGACCTTACAGTGCCACTCACTGGACGTTTCATTTCCAAACAACTAACGATGATTCACATTCATCTGTTCCGGATACAACTGAGCTTGCTTTTAGCACCACTTACTGGACATTTCACTTTGAAACTGCAAGACGCAACATATTATATATTTTGTTTTTCAGAAATGTTGCCACAGGTGCATTTTCCCAATGGCCCTGGGTTGTATGTTTGAATGCACGCAAACATTAATGGCTTAAATGCTGGCCTTGTGCTCACACAAAGCCATCATACGGCTCCAGATTTGACATCATATAAGCTATAGCTTTATTCTGTTTTTTATTCATTTTGAAGCTCAACACCCCTCTGAATGTTCCTCAGATTATCTACTTTTGTATTTCACAGAAGAATGTCAGACATACGGGTTTGCTTTATAATTTTTGTGCAAACTATCCCTTTAAGGCCAACATCGCAGCATGTGGAGAATCGAGAGAAGATTAGCGGCGATGCCATCTGATGATAGTGTTGATGACACAGTTGTTTGGGGAAATAAAACCCCGTTTGTGTGTGAGGATGCATGCTCATCTTTTGCCAGCTTACCCTGAAGTGGTTGTTATCCTCTTCCTTCGGTTTAATATAATGTGCTTTAAAAAAAAAAACGGCACGCCTTTGTATTTAGATTTTTCTCTGTTTGATGGAGAGTGTGTTTGTCAATCTGGCGAGCAGGTTTCGGGCGATTAACGTGTTATTTAAACCGGCTTTTGATTTCTCTCGAGGCACAACAGCGTCTCGGCCTGCTGTTTGCAGTCTTAAGCTTTTCACAGCGACGCTGGAAAAATGAAAAAGTATTTCCTGCAAGCTATAGTCGTCTGGTTCTGCCCACCGCTCGTTATCACTCTCCTTTGTCCTGTCGGCGGCAAATACCTGCAGCGGTGGAAAGCAGGCCCCCGCTGCTGGATGAGTCTCCTTTGGGATTTTTAATGCTAATTTTGGTTTGATAAGTGTTTGTGTAAATACTGGGGGATTTTGCGGCTGACTTCATTTCAGGTTCTCTGAAAGCATGTTTATGAACGTCCCAAATCAGGCTGCAGGCCTGGCGCTGATGCAGTGAGTCAGTGCTTTCATACTTTGATTAGAGAGCTGCGCTGAATCACTGTTGAAATCTCAGACAGCGCGAGATGCTTTGATATGTAACAGCACAGCAGGAGTTTCATTCTCCGTTTGAACTTTTTTTAAACTGCAGACTCTACGCGAGTATTTGACGCAAACACTTCCACGCGAGCTCGATGTCGTGCATCGTTGCATTTTAAAATGTACGTTCTCAAAGTTGTTCTTTCGGTTCTGAGAGAGAAAAAGTACAAAAAGAAGTATAAAAGTGACCAATGTGAACAGAAAGCTACAGGGTGCTCTCGTAAGACAGGAGCAGCAGCTGTGACAGACTTCAAGTATCACCTCCACTGAAATAGCTGCAATTCAATCCTATTTACATCACATAAACCTGTTTCCAAGTAAGTTTGGCCTTAGAGATCTGTTGCCATGGGAACAACTGAGCTGAGTTTAGAAGAACTAAACGATCCAGATCGAGTCAAATCATCAAATGAATCATCTGTAATCAGAACCTGAGACCTTAAGAACTGCATCAGTTTGATTAGTGCTTCAATCATTCAGATTCAATGATGAATTGAAAAAAAAAAGTATGTTCATGAATCGGACATTACGACCATTTTCATGAACACCAAAAAGACATGCCAGTCAAGATTTTCAGTGAATAATGATTTAATTTCTTCACAAAAAATGCTTATATGAACTCAGAAGATTGGAAAATAGCACACAAGTGTGATGGAGCACATATATAAAACTTTTTTATTTTCAGGCCTTGTTCACTTTCACGAAACTGTCATAAATTCAAAGTAACTCGATCGAGTCTTGAGGTGTGTTATCGACACAGTCATGACTTTCATGCATTGTGTAGCTTGTTATTCAGGCCTAACGGTGTGTTTGTGTGTTTGTCTTTGTTCAGAGCTGGAGGTGGCGAGGATGAGCACAGACGGAAATCTTCCCGATCTGAAGTTTCCACAGACGGGAGGACAAGGGAACGCCATCCACCTGTCCGCCAACACCCTCAAACAGCACGGCAGAAACGGTACAGATACGACGCGGCGACAGACACAGGGTTATGAGGCCATAAATAATGACCAAACATTCACTGAAAAAATAAAAAAAAATTATATGTATATTAAAAAACTTTACTAGGTTTCAACTAGTTTCCAAAGCATCATTTTACTGAAAAAAATAAAAATAAATTAATAAATAAAATTACACTTCCAAAACAACATCCTCTTTATTTAATTTAGTCTTTATTTGTTCAGTAGAAAATTAACTCAAATTAAATAAATTAAAACTAACAGTAACTCAAATTAAATTATATATATATATATAACTATATAAATATAAATAGTTGCCAACATTTCTCATTTTCGTGCGGTTTACATTGAAGCACTAAGATAATTAAAACTAAAAGCTAAAACTTTATAAAAACTATATATATATATATATATATATATATATATATATATATATATATATATATATATATATATATATAAAACAACCATAATAAAAATGAATAAAAAAGCAAAACAAAATTAATAAAACTAAAATTAAAATGAAAAAAAAAAACAAAAACAAATAAAATCTAACTCAAAATATTAGTTTTTATATAAAATAAAAACTATAAGCGTAGATCGGTGATAATAATCTGTAAAATAACAAAAAAAAAAAAAAAATGAAACTTCTCTGAAACTCTTGATTTCCAGTATCTTACTTGGCAAATATAATAGAGGACTAACAATGTAGATCCTCCACACTTATTCCCATTTTATGAACTGGTTTCCTTCATCAGAAGTGTTTCTACCTGCCACCAAACGGCCCGTCAGCAGGAATCATAAAAAATGTTTTGTCTTCTTGTGAGTCAGTGATCCAGACGCGGTGGGGAGATGGTGGTGGTGGGGGGGGGGGTTGGTTCATTTCTTCTTCAAGAAAAAAAGCAAATATAAAGAGCAGAACTGTGGCTCTGTCGAAGGAGGCAGTAAAGTGCTAATGACATTTCAATAAAGCTGAATCAAATCGACTCTGCAGTTAGATTTTTTTTCTCGTTGCTCTCTCGAAACCTCTGTGCCTCTCAGTAAATGCTGCTGAGAGGAACAAAGCATTATGGGTATTATGTATGCATTACGTGATCTACCGAATCCCATCTAATCAAAGCTCAAATTATTTCACTTCATTGCTCTTTTCCTCTAATATAATCTGAAACAGAGCTTCAGCTGGAGATGGTGTCTGCTTGCTCTCTGTGATCTGGTAATGAAGAGTATTTAAGTGAACTCTAAAGAAATGTGAGGATGAACCCCAGTACCCCCATCAGGTCATGTCCAGCAGCAGACTGAACAAGTTTTGCTTTGGTATTCTGTCGCTTTGGCTGGTCTCCCAAACGAGCTCCCCTCCGATCGCTCACGTGCTCTTTTCCATTAAGGACCGATATTTGCCCACTTAAATTGATTACAAGCAGCATTTTTTTTTTTTTTTTTAAGTTAAGGTTTTCTAACCTTGCATGTACAGTATGCATCGTATTTTATAAATTAGACGATTAAACCCTAAAGGTGGTTACCAATCAAATGAAATTGTGATAAAAGTTTTTTGGAAATTGATACTTTTATTCAGCAAGGGTTCATTAAATTGATCAAAAGTGAACTTTCTGTTAATTAAACAATCCTCAAAAAATTCATCACAGTTTCCACAAAAATACTGGGCAGCACAATTGTTTTCAACATTGATAATAATCCGAAATGTTTCTTGAGCAGCAAATCAGTATATAAGAATGATTTCTGAAGATCATGTGACACTGAAGACTGGAGTAATGATGCTGAAAATACAGCTTTGATCACAGGAATAAATGACATTTTAACAGATATTCAAACAGAAAACAGCTGTTTTAAAATGTAATAATATTTCACAATTTTATGATTCTTACTGTAATTTTGATCAAATTAATGCAGCCTTGGTGAGCAGAAGAGTCTTCTTTCAAAAACATAAAAAATCCTAAAGACTCCAAGGTTTTTTTTTTTTTTTTTTTTTTTTTTTTTTTTTTGCAGCTCAGAGATTCCATGAATGCATCTACACTACCATTACACATTTCCAGGATAGAAATATGAAATGATACTTCTAACAGTGAAACGAGGAATTGTTTTAATGAGAGAGTCACTGAATCATTGACTCACCTGATTTGTTTAAAAATAGATTCATTCAGTAACAAAAAAACGCTGTGCCATGGTTCTGCTGTGGCTTTGTTTGGAGCTGTTTTTACTTGTGAAATAGATACAAAAACAGACAATAGTGTGTTTGAATAAAGATACTCAATATTAATGTCTCATCATTGAAGTGAATAAAATCAATATCACAGTTGCTGTCATGCTGATATTTGGGAAAAAACTGTACTCTTACATGTGTGATATGTTAAAAATATTAAAAACAAACTCATACGGTGGCATATTTTTTGCTACTGTGTCTCAGATTTGGAGGAGTTTTTATTAATTTTGGTGGTATTTTTGCCCCAAGGTCATGTCTGACCTTGCTCTCCTGTATGTAAATATGATTGACCGATTTATTTAATTCCCTCAAATGTGAGGATTTTTTCAGCTTCTGTTGAGCAGCGAATACTTCTGAATGAACTGAAACAAATGATCTTTGTCATCATAATGATGCTGAATAAATTCATAATGAAACTAACAGCCGCTCTCTTTCTGTCGCTCTGTCTTTCAGGGGAAATCCGGATGGCGTTCGTCCTGTACAAGCATCTGGGTTCGTATCTGTCCACTGAAAACGCCAGCATGAAGTTCAGCAGCGAGACGTTAAACACAAACTACTCTGTCATCGTCAACTCTCCCATTATAACGGCAGCCATCAACAAAGACAGTAACAAAGTCTACCTGTCCGACCCCGTCATATTCACCGTGCGCCATATTCAGGTACGGAGCCGAGCCGGCTTGTGTTGCGTTCACTCTGGGATTTGCTGTCGGAATAAACATTCCTTGGAATAATCATTCTGGACCGTGTATATGTGTGTGTGATTGGTTGGGTAACTTGGAAGAATGGGTGATGAATGAACGGTCCCTCAGTCACAACACCAGCATTTATGCCTGAATGATTTTTCTCCAAGCATTTTATTGAAACACATCCAAAAAATTAAACACACATCATGGTTAGACAGGTTGAGAGATCTGGGGATTCGATTTGACCCACACTGAATCTACACCCGCAGAACTGGTGTACTTTTCCACAGAATCGCAGTCCTGTGTGTGTAAATGTGTTGAGAATTTAGCTAGTATAATTCCATAGATTTTCTCCCAAAAAGGCAGAAAATGATTCAAATATAAAAGGTTTAAAACTTCATAAATTCAAGCAAATCGATTGGATGCTATTGATTAATTATGTATTAAGGATGATAACTATGATAACGATATAGTTTTAAAAATCATTGCAAACTCAAAAGAAATTATTATATAAAGACTATTATTCATAGTCCACTTTAGACATTTTACTAACTATAGGGCCCTATGATTTCGGCAATGTGGAAAATGGGGACGAAATAGCAGAATCCAGGCATACAATTTTAATTTACCGTATAACGCAGAATGTCATAAAATTTGACAAATTTTGGATGAATACATTTGGGACAATTCCAACAATATCATTCCTCTGTGCCATTATCAATGCAATTGTGGTATGGATTGAAAATGAAATGGTTTGTTAAATTGAAATTTTTTTGATTAAAATATAAATTAAAAATTTTTAATTAAAGTTTTATGAATTCATCTAATTACCAGAAAAAAAATTCAATGCACAACACAGAATTTCTGGGGACATATTTTTGTTTTTATTATTTTGGAAAGTGCCCTAGTATTGTAAATAAATAAATAAAGAGAGTTTGTAAATAATAAATAAATAAATAAATATATATATATATATATATATATATATATATATATATATACATATATATATATATATATATATATATATATATATATACACACATATATATATATATATATATATATACACATATATATATATATATATATATATATATATATATATATATATATATATATATATATATATATATACATTTCATAGAGCCCTAAAAATGTATTTTTGGTTAAACTTTTAATAAATGGTTGTTAAATTGTTAAAAATTTCATGTTTTTAATGAATTAGATAAGCTTTTAGATTACTAACATTTAATTTAACCATTAAAACAGAGTCCAGAAAAAATTATAATAATGAAAACAATGGAATCTGAAAAAAAAAAAAAAAAAAAAATTGGGGAATTGGGAAAAAACTGCAACTGGTTTCACAGGGCCCTATAACTATTAGTAACTCTGCAACTATGTTAACTAGTTAGTAGACTGTTAGTGTATGGTCTTACCAAGTATCATTGGGATGCCTTTCAAGAGGATTTTTATTTTTATTTTTATTTTTTTGCAGCTGATGAAGGATGAAAACATTGTCAGCCAATCAGAATCCTGTTTTAAAGAGCTTGAGCATTTAAAGTAGCTGACGACTAAACCACAGCACAAGCTTATAATAAACAGAACAATATTTTGCGTTGATGTATAGTTATCATTCTAGTCATCATACTTGGTGTAAATGGGCTTTCATCCTTGTGAAACAAAAGCACGCTTAAGCATTATTACGGAACTAATAGACTTTAAAAGAATGCACTTCTGTGAACTGAATATAATGTTTTCAGACACTCAATGTGCATGTTAATTGCAATTAAATGAAAATGTTTTATAGTTTTTATTTAGATTAAATGAGTTTAGCTCAATTTTAGAGTGTTTTTGACCCACTTAAGTAAGACTAAAGAACATCTTTATATGTAATTTCATACTTCTGTTGTCTTATGGTAAAATGGCTCATCCAATTTTATTGTTATCATTCTTCCTGCAATGCCATGATCGGTAAAACAAATAGTTCTGCTGGTTAAAATCTGCCAATCCCCCAACCCCCCCCACCAGCATTTCTGCCTGAATTATTTTTCTCCAAGCGCTTTATTGAAACGCACCCAGAAAATGACACACACACACAATCTCTGCCTCCAGGCTCGATTAGAGCTGTTTGTGTGTTAGATTCGCTCACGGGAGAAAGATATCGGCAAATCCACGAGGAATCAGCAGATTTCCACAGAATACCAGAGTGTCTGTTTGTTACAGATTTGGGCTAATTTGATAATGCTTTAGCCACCAGTGCGAGTGTTTTACTCTCGGCTCCTCGGTTTAAATCCATTCCTTAGAATTCAGTTTGATTTATTTTCCTCCATAATACAGAAAAAAAAAAAAATTGTAGTTTAGAGGCTAGATCGATTAGTTTGATGATATTAAATTATTATCTATTTGCTTAACCTTGTGAAAATGAAGTACACTTTAGTGTTTATGGAAAATAGAATGTAATTGAGTGTGAACTGAATGTAATTATTATTATTATTATTATTATTATTATTATTATTATTATTATTATTATTATTATTATTATTATTATTATTATTTTCAGCAGTTATTTTAGTATAAAAAAGATACTATTATAGTTTTCGGAGTGAGCTTTAATTTTTGTAGTTTCCATTTTCATTTTATTTAATTTTACTTTTGGTAAGCGTTTTAATCATTTTTAGATTTTTTTGTAACTGTGTATAGATTTTTATTAATTATATTTGTTATTATAGTTATATATATATATATATATATATATATATATATATAGTTGTACTCTTTTATAATTGATTTTAATATGACTTTATTTTTTATTCATAATTTTTCTTATTTGATTTTTATTTACATTATTTTCAAACATCAGGACAAAAAATAAAACAAAGTGACACATTTTTCTTTGGCATCCTGCACTTTCATGATCAGTGAAAAGGAGTTCTGCTGGTTAAAGTCTTTTAGCATGTGTGGCAGCATCTTTTGAACCCCGAGTGTAACTCTTATTCTCGCTTATGTTGTGTGTTTTGCTGCTTTCCTCTCTGACGCAGTTTCTTCTTCCTCCTCTTCCAGCAGTCTGAGGAGAATTTCAACCCCAACTGTTCATTCTGGAGCTACTCGAAGCGCAGTATGACGGGCTTCTGGTCGACGCAGGACTGCCGGCTGCTGGGAACCAACCGAACACACACCACCTGCTCCTGCACACACCTCACCAACTTCGCTGTGCTCATGGCTCACGTGGACGTGGAGGTAGAGACGCTTCCATCACACCATAAATTGTTTGTAAAACCATGTTTGCGCTCCCTTCGGTCCAACAATTTAAACATTGCAACAATTGTTTCTTGTTTCGTGTTTCTTGTCATGCAGCATGGTGTAAACCAGTAATGACTTGAAGCTATTATGTATAATGAATTATAAATAAATAATTGTAATTGTAAGTTAAAATGCATTATAATATTTGAAATCTGAAATTAGTTGTTTACTACATGTTTTTATGCATTATACTTTATAAAAGTGTAACAATGCATAAATAAGTATTATTACTGTGATTTTAATTATTCATGAGATCATACAGTGCAATATAAGGTGCATTGCAAGGAATAATTCGTGCATTTAAAATACTTTTATAATGCATTATGTGTAATAGCTTCAAGTTTTACCCAGGGTTAAGTTTTTAGTTAAATAAAACCATATTAAGGACATTTTTGTTGCTTTAAAAAAAAAAAAAAATAATAATAATATATTTTATTTGAAGTTTTGGTAGTTTTTTTGTATATTAAATTTAATTAAAGTTCTAAAAATGCCAAAAATATACAGAAAATATGTAAAATCCTAAATATTACTATACTATATATAAAATAGTAAAATGTGCATATATAGTACTACTCATATATATATATATATATATATATATATATATATATATATATAAACATAACTACTAACATGACAAAATAGCTAAAAAATTTACTTAAATTCAGAAGAAAAGTGAAAATATAAAAATGACTGATTTGAAATATAATGGTATCTCAGTGATTTTCGTCTATATGATGTAAATCATCCCGGGATGTTTGGAGCTGCTGAATGTCTTTTGTTCTGAAGAAATCAGAAGAAAGGCGTGAGGTGTGTTTATGTGGAGCAGATCTCTGTGGAGACTGTTTATTGTTTGCTGATGACTCCAGGCTGTGAGGTGCATTGTGGGAGATCAGCGGGTGGGCGGTCTTTATCTCTCCATATGATCCATGATCAACGCCGATTCCCAGCTGAGCGACTTAATACACGCCGAACAAACAGCATACACTTGTGTATTTGCATTGTTACTGTTGCTTTCGGTTGGTTTTGTGTTTTTTTTTTAAAGGCCAATATGATGCTTCTGATGTACAGCTTGACGCCTGCTGAGTTTTTGTGAGTCGCTGCCATGCATTGTTTTCAACCGCTCACCTATTAGTGCCATTTGACTGTTTCTGTGTTGTTGTTTCTCTATTGATGTCTATTGTTGTGTCGGTGTGGTCGAGCGTCTGGCAGGCGTGGGGTCGCATGGGACGGAGCCTCAGCCAGGTGCATTAAGTCTAAAAGCTTCATTTACATTTTCCATTCAGAGCCCAGGTTCGGCTTTGCCTGGAGAGAAACAGAAGAACAATTGACAGGAAAAAGTGAAAAATGAGGGGGAGAAAAGACATTTTGACGGATGAAAGAAAAGCCCTGTGGAGCGCCGTCGACAGCCGTGGCTCTCGAGAGAACGAGAGAGAGGAGTAGATCGCTGACAGATATTCTGATTAGCAAGTGAGAAGGGAAAAATGCAGGTCTCCTTCAGGTCCTGCTGTTTAAAATAAAATCTCACCACTCAGATTAACAGTGTGTGAGTCACATCTGGAAGTAGAGGTCATTGAATGGTGAGGATTGGAGACACACCTATTTGAGGCAGTGACACGCCCACCACCAAATTGGACACGCCCCCTCCACGCTTAAACACGCCCACATTTGAGCATGAGTGCCATTGTTGATGTTGACAACTAAAACTATTAAAAAAATTTCTTAATGGAAACAAAACTGCTAGAAAACATACATATCAAATGAAAAACTTAAAAAATTGAAATTAAATAATAAGTACTAAATTTACAAAATCTACATCTATAGGGAAAATAAATGAAAGCTAAACAGAAATATTTAAAATACATAAAAACTAAAGAAAATGACAAGCTATTTTAAAAATGACTCCAACTTAAGTTAAAATGGAAACTCTCTCATTAATTACAATAATAATAAATATTATTATAGTTTATAAACAATAATAAAATAAGGAGGACGCACAGTCATCAGAAATAGACACGTCCACATTATGCTTAAATACACCCACCACACAAATGGCCACACCCCATCATGAATTAGTCCCATTCACTACAGGCTTGAACACACCCACCTTGGGCTTAGCCACACCCACTGTAGATTTGGTTTGTGGGCATGTCTTTTTTAGAGTTTAGAGCTTGGGGTCATTCAGGAAAACATATAAAACACTCTGTGTGTTTGTGTCGCCAGGCACACGATCAGACAAGTAAACCGGATCTCATTAACTAGGGGAAAAATAAATAAATAAAAAAAATAATAAAATTTATTTATAATAATAAATAATAATTTAATGAATAATAATAATAATAATTTATAATAATAACAACAATAATAAAAAAAATAAAAAACAAACAAACAAAAAAAAAACTTTAAAATACTTGAAATGTTGCCTTGGCTACTAACTGAAACAAAGTAAGTTGACATACTAAAATTACTAAAACTAAAACTGAAATGAAAATAATTTGAAGCAAATTAGAAATAGATAAAAATAAAACAAATGCACATACATTACTAAATCTTCAACTAAAATTTAAACAAACTAACTTTTGTGAAAAAAAAAAAAAAAAAATCTTATTTTTTTTTTTTTTTTATTCAAGCCAACATGGGAAATGGAATAAATAAATAAATAAATAAATAAATAAATAAATAAATAAATAAATAAATAAATAAATAAAAGTAAAAACAAACAACAACAACAACAAAAACAGAAATGTTGCCTCATGTATTAGTCGCTTTCGATAAAAGTGTCTGCTAAATGATAAAATGTAAATGTAAATATGAAATAATTTAAATATATTATTATATATTATATTATATTATATTTATATTATATTTAAATATATATATATATATATATATATATATATATATATATATATATATATATATATATATATATATATACACACACTACCGTTCAAAAGTTTGGGATCAGTAAGACTTATAATGTCATTTAAAGAAGTCTCTTATGCTCATCAAGGCTGCATTTATTTGATCAAAAATACAGAAAAAAAAAACAGTAATCTTGTAAAATGTTATTACAATATAAAAGATTGGCTTCTATTTTAATATACTTTAAAATGTAATTTATTTCTGTGATGCAAAGCTGAATTTCCATCAGCCATTACGCCAGTATAAAGTGTCACATGATCCTTAAGAAATCATTCTAATGTGCTGATTTATTATTAGAATTATCAATGTTGGTAACATTTGTGCTGCCAAATATTTTTTTGAAAACTGCGATACTTTTTTCAGGATTCATTGATGAATAAAAATAGAAATCTCTTCTAACAATATAAATGTTTGCTATCACTTCTTAACAATTTAGCACATTCTTGCTGAATAAAAGTTTTAATTTCTTTCAAAAATAGAAAGAATAAAAATTTACTGACCCCAAACTTTTGAATGGTAGTGTATATTGTTCTATTTTAAATAAATGCTCTTCTTTTAAACTTTTTATTCATCAAAGAATCCTGAAAAAAAGTATCATAGGTTTAAAATATATATATATATATATATATATATATATATATATATATATATATATATATATATATATATATATTAAGCAGCACAGATTCCAGCAAATTCAGCTTTGCATCACAGGAATAAATTAGATTTTAATGCATATTAAATAGAAAAACCTTATTTTACGTCATAATAATATTTCACAAATATAAATATTTTTCCTGTATTTCTGATCAAATAAATGTAGCACTGACGAGCATATGAAACTTTAAAAAAAAAACATAAAAAAATTGTTCTGATCCCAAACTTTTGAACGGTACTGTATATATATATATATATATATATATATATATATATATATATATATATATATATATATATATATATAAATTGCCAAACTGCATTGTACTGGATACAAAATGGATATACTGTATTGTACTGCATAACTTTAAACCACACCCTTTTCAGATATGACCACACCCAATTAGGCACAGCCACACCCACATAACTGTACAGCCTTATAGATGGGTTTCATTTTCTGTTCATGCATCCATCGGTCATGCCTTCTTTTCACTACGAGTCTGTTGAGGAGCGAGAGCGAGGTTTTGCGGGTTGATCCTCAGAGGTGAGCGTTGTGTTGTTGCCATGGCTGCAGCGGTGGCAGTGATAGCAAGAGCCAAATTAATGGACACATCGAGAGCGATGGAGTGATGCTGAGTCTGGGGACAATGTCACACAGTCGTCATCCATCAATCTTAAAGGAGGCCGCTGGTCGCCATGGTTACCTCATGCTCTCATCGCAGGGGTGTGCGTGTGAACGGCGACAGAATTACACCTTGTTAGGGCGAGGAAACAAGGACTGATTGAATTCTGAGTGAAATGTGTTCATGTTTACTGCTCTGAAGGCCTTTGTGAATGACTGAAATCATTCAGCACATTCACACCCATCTCAACTAAAGCAAACTTAACATTCCTCTCAATAAAATTCCTCCTGCTGCTGCTACTTTTCCTTTAGGTTTCAAAAGTATGTAAAAGCATGACAGAAGTAGTGCTGTTTAGATGTACACTACTGTTCAAAAGTTTGGGGTTGTAAGATTTTTATTTATATTTTTGAAATAAGTCTCTTCTGCTCACCAAGGCTGCGTTTATTTGATCAAAAATACAGTAAAAAGAGTGAAATATTATTACAATCTAAAATAGCTGTTTTCTATGTGAATATCTGTTAAAAATGTAATTTATTGCTGTGATCAAAGCTGAATTTTCAGCATCATTACTCCAGTCTTCACATGACTTCACATGACTTCACATGATCTTCAGAAATCATTCTAATATACTGAGTATTTTATGCTCAAGAAACATTTCTGATTATTATCAATGTCGAAAACAGTTGTGCTGCCCAGTATTTTTGAGGAAACAGTGATACATTTTATTTTTCTGGATTTACAGATGAATAGAAAGTTCAAAAGAACAGCATTTATTTGGAAATTTCTTGTAACATTATAAATGTCTTTACTGTCACTTTTGATTAATTTAATGCATCCTTGATTAATAAAATTAATAATATATTTAAAGAAGATCTTAATGACCCCTGAATAAATAAATAAATATATTTTTATTTTATTTTATTTTATTTTATTTTATTTTATTTTATTTTATTTTATTTTATTTTATTTTATTTTATTTTATTTTATTTTGAGTGCTCCATTAAAACATGTTTAACCTGTGTGAACTGTATGTCTGTCTGGGAAACCGTGATCATGTAAGAGAACCGATGAACTGCTGCTGTTCATGTTGTAACTGGTTCATTGAAACAAAATGTTCAAAAGAACGGATTTGTCGAAACTTCTCAGCACTGTGTGAGACATCAGCTAATACTGAGGAAAGAAGAACACAGACGGGTTATAAATCTACCAGATCTTGAATCTGGAAGCACAGACACACACACACACACACACACACACACACACACACACACACACACACACACACACAGACACACACACATACTGATCTCTTTTACTTTTTTGTCTCGGTGTGTTTGATGGAGAGCAGAACACTATTAATCACACACCTGCTCCATCACCTCTATGTGTGTGTGTGTGTGTGTGTGTGTTATTCAGAAGATTTCCTGATTGTCCATCTATGTCTCTCTACTAGAGCTGTTTGATATATATATATATATATATATATATATATATATATATATATATATATATATATATATATATAACAAATGTTTATTATAGAAGTTATTTTTTTTGACAGTGTCAACTGAATAATGTGGGGTTTTTTTCTTAGCCATTATGTTTATTAAAGATTCCTGCAGTGCAACGCTTCTCGCTTTTTGTTTTAATATCATTTCTGATTTAAACTTCAGAAAAAATGCTGATATTGTTCAGTTCTGTGAATCACTTCAATACTCTGATTCAGTGACTCATTAGCATCGTCTCTCAAAAATGTTCATGTTAATGTCCATGTGGCATTTACTTTCATTAGTTTTTATTTATTTCTCAAAATATTTTAGTAAAAACTTGTATTATTACTGAATATATTGTTTTCGTGATGCATATGAATGAAAATGACTAAATATTGTCATTCTTTCTTCTTCATCATCATCATCAAAATTCTCTTTTCTTCAGATTCCTTGGTTTAAGATGATTCAATATTGAAAAATCAGACCAGATCATCTTCAGACCATGCTAAAAAAAAAAAAAAAAGCAGTGGAATTCGAGTTGATTAGTCAAAGCGTTCTCGAATAACACGCGAGTGAATTCGACGAAGAGCACACCAAAGTGGACGTGAGGCTATATCTCCATATCACGAGAGCACATTCAAACCAAACTTGGTGTGTGTTATAATAACCAGGACCTGAGGTTACCTGCTCAGTTTCGGCACCTAGTGGTCTGGAGATACGAAAAAAAAAAGATATATATATATACATTTTTGTTTATAACTTCTGGATATTTTGGCCCAAAATCACAAGATTAGTCTCTTTAGGTTCAGTACGACATACTGAGTTGAAAAATACGCTTTTTTTTTTTTTTTTTTTTTTTTTACCAATTTTTTACTATTTTAAAATTTATACATAAAATGCTATTGCAGTTGTCACTGGGGTGGTACCTTTCACTAAGATGTACAATTTAGGTACTAATATGTACACTTTAGGTGCCAATATTTAGTTTTAAGGTATTATTATGCATCCTTTAGGGGTAAATAAGGTACAAAGGTGTGCTTTTTTCCACAGATATCAACCCAGTGACAGCTTTTGTACCTTTTTTTTTTTTGAGAGAGAGTGCATGTACACTTGTGTGTGCGTGTGTGTGAGTGTATGTATGTTTGTTTATAGACACGTAGATTTACTTGAGCTCAGCGTTGACTCTATAAAATCTGAGACTCACTGTGGATTCTGCTGAGCAGGCTTGAGCTGTTGATTTACTTACAGCACTGACACACACACACTGCTGTTGAATGTAGAGGAGATATAGCGCTCAAGGGTGAGTGGGCCTCAGGAAGAGTGATGTGTTATATGCTCAGCGGCCCTCTGGGGCTCACACACACGCACAAACACACACACACACACACACACACACACACACATTTACACACACACACACACACACACACACACACACACAAGCTATGTACTGTTACCTATGCAGTGCTCATAAATATTCATGTGCTATGTTCTTCAGAAATGCTGACATCCAGTCTTCCAGACTCAAAGTCTTTTGGGATGTGTCCCATATCAGCTGTGCTCTTTTCCCCTGGCTGTGTGGCCTCCGTAGGGACCCTACAGAGGGAGTACAGTGGGAATCAGTGATGCCATCTGCGGGATCTGAGCGCTTTAACTGCAGCACGATAATAAATCAAACTGACTGTCACACGCGCTTAACAGAAAAATACAAAATACATGCATGAAGACAGTTTTGTAGGTTTATTAACTGTGCTGGAGGCTAGTTTGCAGCTTTGCAGTAAAAGATACTCATATATATATACCCTCACCTAAAGGATTATTAGGAACACCATACTAATAATGTGTTTGACCCCCTTTCGCCTTCAGAACTGCCTTAATTCTACGTGGCATTGATTCAACAAGGTGCTGAAAGCATTCTTTAGAAATGTTGGCCCATATTGATAGGATAGCATCTTGCAGTTGATGGAGATTTGTGGGATGCACATCCAGGGCACGGAGCTCCAGTTCCACCACATCCCAAAGATGCTCTATTGGGTTGAGATCTGGTGACTGTACAGTGAACTCATTGTCATGTTCAAGAAACCAACTTGAAATGATTCGAGCTTTGTGACATGGTGCATTATCCTGCTGGAAGTAGCCATCAGAGGATGGGTACATGGTGGTCATAAAGGGATGGACATGGTCAGAAACAATGCTCAGGTAGGCCGTGGCATTTAAACGATGCCCAATTGGCACTAAGGGGCCTAAAGTGTGCCAAGAAAACATCCCCCACACCATTACACCACCACAACCAGCCTGCACAGTGGTAACAAGGCATGATGGATCCATGTTCTCATTCTGTTTACGCCAAATTCTGACTCTACCATCTGAATGTCTCAACAGAAATTGAGACTCATCAGACCAGGCAACATTTTTCCAGTCTTCAACTGTCCAATTTTGGTGAGCTCGTGCAAATTGTAGCCTCTTTTTCCTATTTGTAGTGGAGATGAGTGGTACCCGGTGGGGTCTTCTGCTGTTGTAGCCCATCCGCCTCAAGGTTGTGCGTATTGTGGCTTCACAAATGCTTTGCTGCATACCTCGGTTGTAATGAGTGGTTATTTCAGTCAAAGTTGCTCTTCTATCAGCTTGAATCAGTCGGCCCATTCTCCTCTGACCTCTAGCATCAACAAGGCATTTTCGCCCACAGGACTGCCGCATACTGGATGTTTTTCCCTTTTCACACCATTCTTTGTAAACCCTAGAAATGGTTGTGCGTGAAAATCCCAGTAACTGAGCAGATTGTGAAATACTCAGACCGGCCCGTCTGGCACCAACAACCATGCCACGCTCAGAATTGCTTAAATCACCTTTCTTTCCCATTCTTACATTCAGTTTGGAGTTCAGAAGATTGTCTTGACCAGGACCACACCCCTAAATGCATTGAAGCAACTGCCATGTGATTGGTTGATTAGATAATTGCATTAATGAGAAATTGAACAGGTGTTCCTAATAATCCTTTAAGTGAGTGTATATATATATAATTACACCACAAGATATAAAAAAAAAAGTTGCTACCTACATTTATCTGTGGACAAAGGTTCACCATCAGGTGAATACCTGAATAGCACGATTGATTAGTCCCTAGAATGATAAATAAATAAATAAATAAATAAATAAATAAATAAATAAATACATACATAAATTCAAATATAAACAATAAGGGTACCTAGAACAATAAATAAGTGAAAAATAAAATGTAAAATTATAATTATAATTTTTATGATACAATTAAAAATATATATAATAATGTTTTTTTTAATAATTATTTATAAATTATAAAAATATAATTGAAAATGTTAAAATGTATTTTATTTTATTTTATTTTATTTTGTGGATATCCTTGAAGTCGTAGGCTATTCTCCTGGTGTAAGCATCTGAAATCATTGCTCTGATGTGCTCTCGTGCTTTGATGGTGCCACTGTGTATCTGTAATTGCTGCTCACAGCGATGTTTTGATATCCAGGTGTAATATTGCTGTTCAGAGGGATGTGAAAGCGTTCTGATCTGTGTGTGCTCTCTCCCTGCAGACAGTAGAGCCGGTTCATCGTCTGCTGCTGGACATCATCACGTGGGTGGGGATCCTGCTGTCTCTGGTCTGTCTGCTCGTCTGCATCTTCACCTTCTGCTTCTTCCGCGGCCTGCAGAGCGACAGGAACACCATCCACAAGAACCTGTGCATCTCGCTCTTCATCGCTGAAACACTCTTCCTCACTGGCATCAACCGCGTGGACCAGCCCGTACGAGACACACACACACACACACACACACACACACACACTCACTCACAACTTATCATTTCAATGTTATTTTAGTAGCATGAATAACTATTACAATTTGAGTTTGGTTTTATAGTTTCCATTTCCATTTTTAAGTTAACAAATATTCTATTTAAGTAACAATAATACTTTTATGGGTTTAGTGTTAATTTATGTGATGATAATCCTGATTTTTTTCATTGTATTTGCATTGTTCATCAATCAAAGTTTTATTTTTTATTATTTGTTTTAAACATAAGCAGATAATTTTGTTGAATGTATGCTTGCCTGCTTGTCAGTGGCTTAAGAAAAATAAATGCAATACGATATTCTAAAAAACTTAATTACTATATATATTTAGACATTTTACTCACTTTTTCCATATTGTGCAGCTGGGAAGATCGTGTGTTTGGACACTGGATGTTTTTTTTAATGGCAGACTGCATGTACAGTATTTATTAGTTCATGAGAGGGTGAAATAGCACAAGTGTGTGTGTGTCATAAAGATTTAATGAGAGAGCGTTCAGTGTGTGTGACTCTAATGCAGAACGTCATGCATGATTTATAATCTTTAAACCCTCTTATTTCACATTTTTCAATTATCTGAGCAGGTTTGTGAGGTCGCCGAACTGCATCCATCAATCTCCAGGTAACAAGTGATTGTGTGCGTCTTTCAGATCGCCTGCGCCGTCTTTGCTGCTCTGCTGCATTTCTTCTTCCTGTCTGCATTCACGTGGATGTTTCTGGAAGGCGTTCAGCTCTACATCATGCTGGTTGAGGTGTTCGAGAGCGAGCATTCACGCAGGAGGTATTTCTACCTGGCCGGATACGGCATTCCTGCGCTCATCGTGGCCGTTTCTGCCGCAGTGGATTACCGCAGTTATGGGACGGACAGAGTGTGAGTCTCCCACACACAAATACACTCAAATCTGGGTCTTGCTGGGATGTGTGTGTGTGGTCGCAGGAGGGTTGAAGTTTAGTCTAATGTTGCGGAAATTAAAGTCTGAATAATTGAAAGAACTCTCATGTATCAGCCAAAAGACACAAGAACCTTGGAGACATCCTGCTGTATTACTTCCTGTGTATGTGTGTGTGTGTGTGTGTGTGTGTGTGTGCACACGCACGTTAATTTGATGCTTGAGTGATGTGTTTTTGTCTCATTTTCAGGTGCTGGTTGCGATTGGACACTTATTTCATCTGGAGTTTTATAGGCCCCGCCACACTCATCATCATGGTAACCAGCTCTTATATTCCCTATAACGCACATTTAAAACCCTCAGTCTATATCCTGGTCTCCTCACGTGAGAATCCTAAACCAATCCTGTGCTTCTGTTCTTTCCAGCTGAATGTGATCTTCCTTGGAATCGCTCTCTACAAGATGTTCCACCACACGGCCATCTTGAAGCCAGATTCTGGTTGCCTTGACAACATCAAGTAAGCCTGACAGTGAGGGGTGGGGCCTGTTGGATGGGATCTCTGTGGGTGGAGCTTGTGGAGGGGTGGAGCCTGTGATATGGGCTATTTGTGGGTGGAGGGGTGTGGCCTGTGAGGTGGATTTTTGGAGGGTGGAGCCTTTGATAATTGGGGGCTATAGTGGGTGGAGCTTGTGTAGGGGTGGGTGGAGTCTGTTAGAGGTTGCGTTTGTGAAGGGGTGGAGCCAGTCGTAGATGGGGTCTATGAAGGGTGGGGCATCATGTAGTTGTGACCTGTTAGGGTGGTGTCTTTTAGAGGTGTAGATTGTGAAGGGTGGAGCCAGTGGGATGGGTTCTTTTGAGGGAGGAGCCTTTGAATGATGGGGCCTGTGGTGGGTGTATTCTGTGGGAGAGGTGGAGCTTGTGATGGGTGGAGTCATCAAGAGGTGTGATCTTTTAGGATGGAATCTATGTGAGAGGTGGAGCCAGGAGTAGGTGAAGTCATGGACTGATCTAGTGGGTGTAGTCTTTGGTGGGTGGGGTCTTTAGGGAGGATCCTTTTAAAGGTATGGCCTGCGGTGGTTGGATATATGTGAAGAGTGGTGCCTGTTAAATGAAAGCCAGGGGCCAACAGTAGGTGGAGTCATTGAAGGGTTTGGCACTCTGGTGGGTGTAGTCTGTGAGGGGTTGGGTCTTTAGGAAAGACCCTCTGGGAGTTGGGCCTGTGGTGGATGGGGTCTTTAAGATGTCTAAAGATGCTTTTAATATTCATCATTCCTCCAGTGATGGCTAATCATCAGATTTTGTTGAGTGGGGTGCCATATGCATTGCTTTCGAAACGCATCAGGACTAGTCATTAGCATTTATGCTACAAAAGTAATGTGATGTCCAAATGTGGAACTGGTGATCATATTCCAAAACATTTTCAACTATTTTTTGCTCAGATCAGTTTATTCGAGTAGCCTAACAAAACCAATGGCAGGTAATGGGACACAAAAGTGATAGGAGTATTGTGTTCGGGAAACCTGTTTGGAAACAGCCATTATGCTGCTCTCTTTTATTGCTCTAATTGCACAGAAATGACACACATCACGCATACGTATAAACAGGAGTTTTAAGCGGCCCATTGAACATCTACAGAGGAACCCGCTTGGCTCATTTTTTATATTGTTATTGTAGGTTGAGGTGAATGTAAAACTGGCACAGGTATCCCACAGTGTGCATGTGTGTCTGTCTGTGTATTCAGTGGGGAGGTTGTTGTTACCTGAAGATCTGTGTTATTTCACAGGAAAGAGCAGCAGACATTCTGCCCAAATTAACCTCCGCATGCACATGAATATTCATCACCGGAGCCACACAGCAGCCACTCAGGAGAGCAGAGCACTGAAAGGACTATAAATATGCTAATTTATGGCTGTCCCCTCAGATCCAGCATAGAGAGCAGGACAGTGAGATGATGTGTGTGCGTCCAGTTGTTCATGTGTGTGCTTTTGTGTGTGTGATGCATACTAATCAGACGGTTTGAGTCAATGATCTTGTAGAATCACTGCTGTGGATGAGTCCAGATTTCGCAGTGCATCACTGCATGTTAAAGGGCCAAACTGGACTGATGTGTCCCTTGGCCCAGAGAACTGTGATGGACATCTGATCAAAGTGAATACATCCTGAATCTGACACTTGCATTCATGTATCAAGCTCAACAGCGACTGTTGCAGTGGCCTTGGGATTCATTCTTTAATTATTTGTCACGTTCTTTTTCTCTACAGGCTTTTTAGAAACACATTCAATGCTTTGAACCAAACCAGAAAGGATTCACAGCATTGAAAACATTGATTTAATAAAAAAATTGTCAAAAAGACTAAGGTGCAAGACTCTGTACTTTATGTATTTTAGGAGAGAATGACAAATCAAAGCATAAATAGCCATGCAATAACAAACTTCTAAAGTATAAAATATATTTGATGTTTATTACAATATATTAAAATGCAGACCCTTGTGAAAAGAAGTGTGCTTAATTGAGAAAGCAATTGAATGTGCACTTGTATTGTACAGTACTTCAAATCTTAAAGTATATATATGTATATATACATATATATACATATATGTATATATACATATATATATATATATATATATATACATATATATATATATTTATATATATATATATATATATATATAAACTGTATTTGTATATTAATGAAATAAATGGCAAATGGTGTGAATAAAAAAAATAATTTGTAATTTTAAAAAGTATTTAAATTTTTCATGATTTAACACACTTAAGTACACTTTTAAAAGTGCACTTTATAATAATGTCAGATTAAAAGTTTTATTTTAACACATTTTAAATAATTTTGTTTTAATAATCTTGTGTTGTGCTTTAGAGAAGTACACTTATTTTGATGTGTTGCCTAAAGCACATGTACAGCACTTTATTATCATTTAAACTGTAATGTGTTATTCGATATTAAGTGTAAAGTTTATTAAATCTACTTCATTACAAATGTTTAATTACAAATGTATAAAATACATAATATATAACTTTCAATATAAATGACTTTTTTTTTCTTTACATATATAGATGTACTTAAGTCCTACTTAACTGGGTCAATAAACACTCTTACCTTCAGCTAATTGTAACTAAGGCATTTTCATTTTTTATGAAATTAAGGTAATGTCTAAAAACCTTACAATTATTTTTGCAAATAAGTCTATTATTTTAAAGTATATTATTTACAAAATAAAAAAATATATATATTTAGAAAATTATGCCAAAGTGTATTTTTCACAAGGGTATAAAATGATGTATAGACTGATTTGATGTTTTTTTTTTTTTTTTTTGTTTTTTTGCAATGTTTTATGAGATTGAATGATCACTGTTACTCTGCTGTCAAGATTCCCAGAGTGACAGCTTCTCTGATTGGTGGATCATGCTTGAGGATTATGGGTAGTGTAGTGTGTAGTTCTCAATCTTCAGTTTTGGACGACATGTCATCTCTGTCTTGAAAAATTTAGCTGAATTATTATTGAATTATATTATTAAAAGAGTTATTACTGAATCAATTTCTCTGTAGAAGAAATAAATGGGACTTTTACTTCCAGAGCCTTGCTGCTGCTGTGCTCTATTATGAAGAAACATATAGAAATATTTCTCGATATTCATTTTGAAGGGGACTGTATAAAACCGAATGACAACAGCAGAGGTGACGAGTTTGATTAATTCACGAGCGAGGGTCTTATTACAGTCACACATCTCCTCCCTCCATGGATAATTCTTGTAATCAGACGTTCTATTCATGCTAATAATGAGATAATGACAGTGTCTTTTTAGTAGTTTTCATACTCAGCTGTATCAGTTGGATCTGTAGAGTGCTTTTATTTGTTTATGTTCGACACAAAATCTAATATCATGGTATGAGTAATTCTATATTATATATAATGGTGTCACAATCTACACAATGTTTTTGAAATAAGTCTCTTCTGCTTACCAAAGCTACATTTATTTGATCAAAAGTACAGTAAAAACAGTGAAATATTATTACAATTTAAAATAACAGTTTTCAATGTGAATATGTTAAAATGTCATTTATTTCTGTGATCAAAGCTGAATTTTCAGCATGATTACTTCAGAAATCATTCTAATATGCTGATTTGCTACTCAAGAAACATTTCTGATTATTATCAATGTTGAAAACAGTTGTGCTGTATAATGTGAATATATTTGTGGAAACCATGCTACTTTTTATTTTTCAGGATTTTTGACATAAAAATGTCAAAAGAACAGCATTTATTTGAAACATATATATTTTATCACATAAATGTCTTTATTGTCACTTTTGATCAATTTAATGCACTTTTTTGAATAAAAGTTACAATTTCTTTCAAAAACCATTCCTTCTAGGAGGGTGTTGATATGTCAGATGATTGACAGGTGGCAGCTGGTATTGATAATTAAGTGGGCAGGGCACTGTTCCTCAAGGGACATTTAATTGGTCAAACAATTAGCCACACCTATTGAAAGATGGTGATGGCATCTATATTTCTGGCCCACTTTCCCAGATGAGTGAATTATAAAAGTCTGTATGTGCTGTTTTTTCCTCGTTTGAAGTGCACTAGCAGAGCTCTGAACCTCGAGTGTTGTGTGGCGGCCGCTGGACTCACACAGAGAGAAATGAAGGCATATATCTGGATTTGTTGTGTGACAGAAGTGAGGCGTAGAGGTCGTGACCTCCGTGAGCGGAGCGGGGCGGCCGTAGGTTGGTTTGCGGTTAATAACTCGACCTTCCAAATAGCCTTATAAATCACATCACATGCTTTTAAATCTTTTTTATTTCTTAGACTCAACTGTTATAAATCATATAACGGACAACAGCGGCAGCTCTGATGATCACAAACCTGAACAAACATGCTGCATGGCACTGTGGTGAACATCAATTAAAGGGATGGTTCACCCCCCCCCCCAAAAATGAAAATTTGGTTTTCATAGTCTTCCTTGTGTGGCTCC
>JANHFF010000240.1:0-5000 GCA_024542945.1 allo-octoploid hybrid of Carassius auratus x Cyprinus carpio
TCTCTCTCTCTCTCTCTCTCTCTCTCTGTCTGTGTTCGCTCTCTCTGAATGATGGATGGCTGTGGGTTTTGTGGGTGTGATGGTTCGCTCTCCTCCTGTGGGATGTGCGCGTGTGCCGGTGATCTATGGCCCGTGAAGTTCTCAGTCCTGGTGGTCTGTAACGGGGCTGTGTATTCTCCGGGGCGCTGTGAAGAGAACGTGCATTATCTGTCGAGTCCTTCAGGGCCAGAGAGGCGACTCAAGCCTGAAATAGAGCTCTCCTCCAAAGCTTAAGCACCAGGCGATGACATAAACAACACAGTTCTTCTCCTTCCTTCTTTCCCATCAGTGTTTCCTCCAGTCACACTCAAACAGATGGGATCATTTTCAATTCTCATGCACAGAATTGAACCTAATTAGCAGCATTTTACATCAAACATTTTACCTAATTAGAGTACAGTGTCATTCCTCACACATCACCTGTATTAAAATTCATTTTGAGCTTGCGAGGCCTTGTGCACGTTCCAGATCAGTCATTTGAGGTTCCATTAGAAGGCAACTCATTGATATTGAAACAGACCTACGTAGACACTTTTGCCTTGGAGCAACCAGTTTTAGGGAAAGTTACTTTTAAAATTGATACATTACAATATTGCATTACTTCCTAAAATGTATCTAATTACGTTGCTTAGTTACTTTTTATGGATGCATTACTTTTGCTTTACTTTTTTTTTCATCTGGGCTGGGTTTGCTTTTTTTTTTTGAATATAAAATTTATATCTTTGGCAAATGTATAAGCCTTTTCATATGAAGGACTAAAAATGACAGAAGGAAAAATAAATAAATAAAAGTAGAAATAAATAAATGCATGCAAAAATACAGAAATAGCCATTTATATTACCAAAATGTATTTATTTTCACTATTATTTCTGCATTTATTTATTTATTTATTTATTTTTCCTTCTGTCATTTTTAGTCCTTCATATTTTCACACCAAAAGTGAAATGAATGAGCCTCAGGCTGAAGAAAATGTAAATGCACGTCTGTACAGTAGAGGGCGCTGCTCAAACAAACCTTTCAGCTCTCAGTTCAACACTCTTCAGCAATTAAAAAAAGAAAGGAAAGGTTGAATTGGATCATCGAAGGTCAGCAGCAAAGATGCTGGTTAATAAAATGGAATTAAATACATATTTGTGTTTGCATCATATTCTGAGTTTGCTTTGGCTGATTTTATTCATTTTGAGGAATACTAAATCTGTTTTAGTGAATACATGTTGACATTTAGTCTAGAATTACAGTAAGATCATGCTCACACAGCACCTCTGCACTCACTCCTGATTCCTCTCAACAGCTGTAAAATTAAAAAGTAATGCGTTACTTTACTAGTTACTTGAAAAAGTCATCTGATTACGTAACTCAGGTTACTTGTAATGCATTACCCCCAACACTGAGCAACACTAATGTAAGACAAGATGAAAGCACAGCAAGTCACTCTCTCCCATGTTTTAGGATTATATTTTTCTGCCTTTCTTTAAAAATAAAGGTTCCAAAAGGGTTTTCAGAATTTTTGGTTCCTTAAAGAACCTTTCAGAGAACGGTTCTAAAAGTAACCGTTTTTTTTTCCAGATTTTCTTCATTTTAATAATCTTTTTCCACCTGAGAGTTTCTTTGGAAACCTTTAATTTGAAGAATGCAGTGCAGCTTTTATATACAGTACTAAACTGACTGGTTGGTTTAATGATCTGATGTTTAATAATCTTGACTGCTGAAGTTCATCCTTCATGGAGCCACAGTTCTAAGCCGTCACATATTTCAGATTGATAAATAGCTGGTCTGGGATCCGGTTCTTCTAGACCATGTCCATTATGAGGTGAGAAGGTGTAATAGCTGATCTGAGATCTAATGTGTCTTTAGTGAAGCCTTTGGCACTATCTAACAAACATCTTGAAGGTGAAGCTCTTCTGCATCTTGATCATATTTCAGCAGATGTCTTTTCTATGCGGTTAACGGGAAATCAGATGCAGATCATGTTATCTCACTTCACTCTGTCGATATGTGCACCTGTTTATTAGCTCCTAAATCTAATTCTGAGGTTCCAAACCAGCTCATATGCTAAGAATTAAATTGGTCCAGCTGAAGCTATTCTAAGATCACTGTCAAAGTTCTTGCAGTCTACAAGATTTCAGTCTCCTTCTGGTTCCTGAAGAAAGCTTGAGGACTGTGTTTCATTGTACTTTGTGCTAAGAATCACTTCCAGAATTTCTGTAAAGTATAAAGTAAAACTACATTAAAAAGTCCATTGCTCTGGTTTCAAATCTTCAGACACATTACAAATGTGTGAATGTGATAGCTTCATTCATTCAACCGATTTGCTCAAAAACATGGAATCAATCAGAAACAAAACAAGAAGCGAGTGAGTCATTGAATCATTCACTCAACCGATTCCTTCAAAAACATGGAATCAATCAGAAACAAAACAAGAAACGAGTGAGTCATTGAATCATTCACTCAACCGATTCCTTCAAAAACATGGAATCAATCAGAAACAAAGCAAGAAACGAGTGAGTCATTGAATCATTCACTCAACCGATTCCTTCAAAAACATGGAATCAATCAGAAATAAAACAAGAAACGAGTGAGTCATAGAATCATTCACTCAACCGATTCCTTCAAAAACATGGAATCAATCAGAAATAAAACAAGAAATGAGTGAGTCATAGAATCATTCACTCAACCGATTCCTTCAAAAACATGGAATCAATCAGAAACAAAACAAGAAACGAGTGAGTCATTGAATCATTCACTCAACCAATTCCTTCAAAAACATGGAATCAATCAGAAACAAAGCAAGAAACGAGTGAGTCATTGAATCATTCACTGAACCGATTCCTTCTAAGACATGGAATCAATCAGAAACAAAACAAAAAGCGAGTGAGTCATTGAATCATTCACTCAACCGATTCCTTTAAAAACATGGAATCAATCAGAAACAAAACAAGAAACGAGTGAGTCATTGAATCATTCACTCAACCGATTCCTTCAAAAACATGGAATCAATCAGAAACAAAGCAAGAAACGAGTGAGTCATTGAATCATTCACTCAACCAATTCCTTCAAAGACATGGAATCAATCAGAAACAAAACAAAAAACGAGTCATTGAATCATTCATTCTAATGATTTGCTCAAAACACTTATCCATTCAGAAGTCTTTATGAGCGAGTCATTGAATCATTCATTCAAATGATTCGTTCACAACATTGATTCGTTCAGGAAGTAAACATGCTACTGTGTGTTTCTGAGTAACTCGAAGATGTAAATTCTCAAGCTGCTTTGTTTGGGACTGCTGTATTATCTCTGACGGATCAAACTGGGAATATTGTGTCTGAAATGTAAGTTCCTGCATATGAACATCTTGTTTATTAAGCAGCAGCAAGATTACGAGTGTGATGTTGTCTCTTCTCTTGTGGTTTCACTGTTAGTCAGTTCCCTCTCGCTGTGTCAATACATATATCTCTTTTCTCGAACGTTATGCTCTAATTAAGATCTGCTGTATATCGAACTGAACCACACAGACTTTCCTATGGAATCTTTGCCATTTAGGAAATCAATACAGCAGCACGAAAGGTTGCAGAGACCAGACTTTCCTCACTTTCCTCTTTCTTTGTGAGCATTAACTTTTCTCCGTTGTCTCAGAAGAATCAAATAGTACTCATGAGAAATAATGAGTCAATAAATGTCATTTAACAAGAGTTTGGAGGTGTAAATGTATGAGGATAGCAATGAGAATTATTTGAGTTCATAGTGAGATTTTGATGATGTCAGATCTTCTCCATTTCGTCTCATTGCTGTCTGAGAGAAACTAAGTTGAGACATGAAAATCTGTTTTAAAAGTGCATGTGAATTATTAACAAACTGTAGTCTGTTTCTGATTCCAAATTACATGACAAAAATTACATTAGGTAATATAATCAGACTACTTTTTGATTACTTTCAGATAACTTCTGACCCAACTCGTTTATCATATTGATTTATATAGGATATTCTTCTACCATATTAATATTAAAACGCAAAGAGAATGGGAATATATTTCATTTGTTGCTATTAAATTAAACATTAAACATTACGTTACGTCAAGGTTTTCCAGACTGGCATTTGTGAGATTAATGAAAAACGAACCATTTTTTTAAAAAAATTTAAAATAACAATCAAAATAAAACACTTACTAAAAAGATGAAATATTTTATTTGTTTACCTGCGTGTCATGTGACCATTAACCAGCGTCAGAGAACCATGAGCATGCAAATGTGTTACATAATTATTAATTTACAATCTAAATATTCCAGGTGGAATAGTTTGGGAATTTAAAATGTAATATAATCTAATAACCAATAATTAATCTTTTGAATCTGATTATGTCATCCAGATTACATGTAATCAGTTAGTTCCCAGCTCAACAGTTCTCAAAATATGCATTGGCAAAACTAGTCTAAAACCAAAAACCATTTTAAGTTCTACTTTTTAATTTGAATTAAAATTCAGTGCATGCTGTTTGCTGCTTGAGTTTAAATGCACTTCAAATTTAGGCACTGCATTGGAATCTCGTTCTCAATTCAGTTCTAAATTGAAAAAATAAATAAGACAGAAGGTCGAAATGTCTCGATTTGCTCTCCATTTAGTCTCTTTGCTGTCTGAGAGAAACTAAGTTGTGAAGATAACTTTATGATGTTTTTTCTGTGGCTGTGATGATCTTCTCTTCAGATCTAAGCGCATCTGAAGTTATTTTAGCAGGTCTCGAAGCGTTTCGGTGTATTTTTATGAATTCTCCGATATCCCCCTGACAGAAAGCCTCCAGACCGTTATACTTCATGAGTAATAAATAATCTCTTTAGCCATGACTGAGCCAAGATAAAAATGAATTGCTTTCATCGGTTACCCATCATGCCGTGACACCCCGGGCGTCCCTGACATGAATGATGTCACCGTCTCTTAACTTCACCTGTAGGCTGCGGTAATTACAGCC
>JANHFF010000240.1:12500-15000 GCA_024542945.1 allo-octoploid hybrid of Carassius auratus x Cyprinus carpio
TAGGAAAAATCTTAATGGTTCTAAAACAGGCCTCTATATTTTGCATAAAGAAAATCTTGGTAACACTTTATAATAAAGTTCCGTTCGTTAATATTAATTAATTGGAAGATGAAACATATCTCCAGAGCGGCTCTGAGAGACACAAACCTGCCATCAAACACACACAGATTCAACACAAACACACACAATAAAAGTCCAGTTTAACTTGAAGAAATTATGACAGAACTATATTATTATTGTACACCAAAATGTACTTCTCAGAGTAATAATAATAAGAATATTTTTTCATCCATGTTTTAATTTAAACAGTTCTGTTGTGAGCCTTTATCTGACAAAAAGTAAAAAGGCAATGTTTTGTTGTAAATGAATTTTTTAATTACATATTAAAAGATTGATTACATAAAAAATTGCATCTAATAAAGTGAATTAATAAAATTGTAATGATGAATTTGTATTTAATCATTAAACTCAGAATGAAGAAAAAAAACAGAATTTAGGGGAAAATAAATCTGATTTTACAAAATACAAGTCCTTCTTCTGTGTTATTTAAAGTAAAAAATAAAGTCATACTTGTTTTGTAATCATATGAAAGTGAGTAAATGATGAGAGAGTTTTTATACTATAAATATTGTTGGCTCTTTTTAATGAATTGCTTTTGTTCCTCTTTAGTAAGTCACTTTGGATGAAATTGCCTGCTAAATGCGTAAATGTAATATAATTTTTTTTTCATATTAAAATTATAAAATTATATATATTTTTTTTCATTTATTTTTAGACTAAAACAAGAACATTGATATATGTATGCCATTAATCATGGAGAAAAAAAATTTAATCTGTTAATTAAATTTTCCATGAAAATAAAATAAAATTAAAAATACAGTAAAAAATATGAAATATTATTGAAATTGAAAACAGTTGTTTTCTATGTGAATATCTGTTAAACTGTAATTTATTTCTGTGATCAAAGCTTTTTTTTGTGGAAACTGATACATTTTATTTTTCAGGATTCACAAATGAATAGAAAGTTCAAAGTAACAGCATTTATTTGATACAGAAAACTTTTGTAACATTATAAATGTCTTTACTGATTTTAATGGCATTGTAGTTTAATTGTGTAGTTTTTTTTTTCCATTTGTTATGAATAATCAAATATTTTTGTTTGTGTCCATCAGGTTTTAAATTAAACAGAAAAAAATATTTAATTATACTCCTATTATTATATTATTACTATATTTATGTAAGTACTTCAATAAAATATTTTAAATTATTAAATTTTATTTTAAATAATATTATTAAAAATATGAAACCATTTTGGGTTCAGTTCATGGTGAAAATAACCATATTGTGATTTATTCTGTTGTGAAATAAGATTTAAGTGCCCACCGCTAATTTTAACCAGCATTATTTTAGTATTGTTTAGATACTATTATAGTTTTTGTTAATATTTGAATCAGATGTTATATTAATATTTTCTGCTTTCATGTTAATTTTAGTTACAGCTTTAGTAATTTTCTTGTCCATTTTTGTCAATTTTATTAGTTTTTGAGTTTTGCAAATGTCAGTATAGCTCTTTTATAGAATTTTTTTACAGTTTAAGTTTTAGTTATTTTAGTACATCAAGGTAAACTAAATGAAAATTAGAAATGTTGCCTAGCTGAAATAAAACCCTGAGTTTTTACCATAAAACACCATTTTAACTTGTTAGATGAAGACGTCTTGTTTGTTTCTGTGTTGACTCTGATTTGTTTATTGGTTGTGTTTCATTTCTCAAAGCAGCACTCAATAATCTGCATTACAGCTGCACTTCTGCACTGAAGTGAGCAACGACTGTTCAAACGCTCTTCCAGTCGATACGCATCCGTCACCAGCTCTTTTTCTAATCTGTACTGTCAGTGTTCAATAGTCCCTCACTTACACCGCTTTAATCAATCGCTCTGAGACACGCGCAGCAAATTCATTTACATTAGCAGCCACACTGATGAATGTTGTACATGCTTGTGTTCAGCTGCTGGAGACTGATGGAGGAGTCAGGTGAAGCTGTCATGAAGACGAGCGGCTCGTGTGTGATGATGGGATGTTTATTCAGAGGTGTAGGAGGGCTCTGCTGCTCTTTTGACCTCATCACTGAAGCTGTACGTCACAAATCTTCATTCATGCACACAGTCAAACTCGCCATGTTGTGGTATTTCATCACAAGAGACAAAGATGTTTGGTGTCACTGTGTCTTGATGCACCAAGTTTGAAAATTTGAAGAAGAATTGAGAAGAATGTAAGGTAGTTATGACTCTTTGAATATTTTTTTTTTTTTGCAATTATGCAAGATACAAACTCAGGATTGCAGGATATAAACTCTTACAGTTTTTTTCAGTCACTAACAAGCGTTTGTCCAAGCAGTTGTCACATTTTCAAAACTCTAAACACAATTAGCACAGCATCGGTCTATTGTGGCCATACCATTCACACATTTCATGTCATTTTCACACAATATGGAGTCATTGAA
>JANHFF010000240.1:20000-27500 GCA_024542945.1 allo-octoploid hybrid of Carassius auratus x Cyprinus carpio
TTTGTTCAAATATTTAATTATTATATGTATGTATTTAAATATTTAATTTAATTTAATTATTGCTTATTAATACTGCCTATTAATAAGATAATTAAGTTTTTTTATGGAGTAGGATAAAGGGATCTAAAATATGGTCATGCAGAAAAATATGTGCTTTATGAGTACTAATAAACTAGTACTACTAACACTGCATGCCAATAAGCCACACTAGTTAATAGTGAGAATAGGTCCTTTAAATAAAGTGTTACCAAAAGTCATATTTAACTAAATATTGAATGATTAGTTCAAATCGCAGTCCTAATTAAGTCAAATGTTTGTGTTTGTAATTTTTTTAAATTCTGATGTTTCCGTGTGTGTGTGTGTGTGTGTGTGTGTGTGTGTGCGCAGGTGCATGGCTTGGAGAAACACGTGGGCAAATCTCTGGATTACCTGGAGCAGGGACCGTCCAGCACAGTCTTCAAGAGCCTCCCGTACTCTGTTCCCGCTCCGTCAGGAGGCGTCAAACCTCCACACCAGACCTCCAGGATATTCTCCACGCTGGACCACACGCCCACGAAGCCCAAACCGCCCACCTTCAGCTTCCAGAACCCCTACGAATGGATGCGAAACCAGTCACAGCTCCTGGATCACACGGGCTACCGTCCCAAACGCAAGCCCTCCCTCAAAACCTCCATGAAGACTAAAAAGATCTTCGGCTGGGGCGACTTCTACTTCAACGTCAAGACGCTCAAGTTCAGCCTGCTGGTGACGGGGAAGATCGTGGACCACGTCAACGGCACGTTTACAGTCTACTTCCGCCACAACTCCTCCAGTCTCGGGAACGTGTCGGTGAGCATCGTTCCTCCGTCCAAAATCGTTGAGTTCGAGGTCCTCCAGAACCCTCTTCACCCGGAGATCCAGTTCCACCAACAGCACCAGTCCACCGTCGACCCCAAAGACGTCAAAACCTTCAACTGTCGCGTCGAGTACGAGAAGACGGACCGCTCCAAGAAGCCCAAACCCTGCCTTTACGATCCATCGCAGACCTGCTTCACTGAAAACACCCAGTCGCACTCGTCCTGGCTCTGCGCCAAACCCTTCAAAGTCATCTGCATCTTCATCTCCTTCTTCAGCATCGACTACAAGCTGGTGCAGAAGGTCTGTCCGGACTACAACTTTCAGAGCGAACATCCGTATTTGGGATGAAGCGGCTGGGACTTCACAAAGCGTTATGTTTTCTTTGTATATAGAAAGAACCACTCTAATCCGTTCAGCTTTTAAAGGGGTCATCGGATGCTTCATGCACTTTTACAAATTGTTTGAACTGAAATGTGTGTTGGCAGAACACAACCACCCTATAATGATAAAAACCCACCCAGTGTTTTTTTTTTTATCTGCTCAAATCTTTACCCTTTTCTTAAATCGAGCCGATCTCAGTGACGTCACACAGACAGGCCCCTCCCACGATAGTTTGATTGACAGTAGCATTTCAGCACAGACTGGACTGGTGTCTAACCTTAGCTCCGCCCTGAGTGAGCTGACATCAGTCCACCATTGTTTCATCGCCGGAGCAGATGTAGACAAGAATGAGTCCTAAGTAGGGATGTAACGATTCACCGCGAGCAAGTTGAAAATATGTGACGATTCAAATCGGTTGAGATGCTGAACAAATCACGATTCATTTAGTGGCAGGAGTTTATATGAATGTGTGTCTGAGGGGAACTTACTGTGTTTAGAAAAGTTTAGATGGTATTTTTTCTTTTCATCTTGTCTCTGTATGAAGCATATTAAAGTTCATAAGTGCAGCACTGCTTTGTTTACAGCGGTAACCAAGGAAACACTTTAAGCTCCACCTGCTGCAGTGTTCATAAATGCTTTGTTTACAGCGGTAACCAAGGAAACACTTTAAGCTCCATCTGCTGCAGTGTTCATAAATGCTTTGTTTACAGCGGTAACCAAGGAAACACTTTAAGCTCCATCTGCTGCAGTGTTCCTAAGTGCTTTGTTTACAGCGGTAACCAAGGAAACACTTTAAGCTCCACCTGCTGGCAGAGAGTGAATCTGCGTCTCGTTCAGCTCGTCTGCTGTTTCGGTTTCATGCAGATATTTTTATGTATAGTTTCACAAAACTCAAGTTAAACTTCAAATTTCATAATTATACAGTCTAATTTAGATTAAAAACTGCTCATGTTGCATGTATGCAGCATCTTTGTTTGGATCAAGATTAATATGCAGTAGTTTGTTTATATATAGAGATTTATTTTATTTGTGTTATTTATTTATTTTATTTGGGGCTAAATTTTCAATTTACTTTTGTTATTTACATTCACATTATATTTACATTTTTTCATTTAGCAGACACTTTTTTCTAAAGCGACTGTAGAAGCAATCAAAACCAAAAGTGCTATATTTTTAATTCAATACTCTGTAATTTCTGTTTTAAATTTACAAGCCTAACCAGGGACAGGGGTTGCAAATTAGTCATGGCTATAAACCTGTATGCATGGCATCTACTTTGTATTTTATAAAGCAATGTTCTATGCCTTTGTCCCTGTCAAATAAACATTAAATAAATAAATATATTAGTTTATTATTATAGTGTCATATTTCAATTTCACAAAGAAAAGTGCAGCATTTTGTCCAAACAATAATAAAAGGACACATTTAATTCATAATTTGTCTTAAATCTAATTTTGTAAAAAATAATAATAATTGCGAATCGAATCGTGAAATCAAAACTGTGAATCGAATCGTGAGTTGAGTGAATCGTTACATCCCTACTCCTGAGTGATCGAGGTGTTCTGTTGTTGGATGTAATAATGAACACAGCAGTCGTCATTTACTCCTGAATCTGAGCCACTGAAGACGCAGTGGATTACGTTTGTTTCTGAAGGGAATGTCCTCCGATCTTCATAAATGCGTCTATGTTCACGTGAATCATTCATGATCCAGCTTCACCTCCAGAAGAAGTGAGAATAAGGTTTTTTAATAAATCTTTGCAAATCACCTTTCCAATAATGTGGTAATTAGTAAGTTTCACGATGAATGCGGCTAAAGTAAACAGTCTCTCAGAGAGCGGCTCGGAAGAGAGGGGCGGAGTCAGCAGAGCTCATTAACATTTAAAGGAACATGCTACAAAACAGCATGCTCTGAAAAGAGCGGTTTTTGACAGGGTAAAAAACATGTTTTTACACTACCATTGAAAAATTTTAACCAAACTATGTTACAGACTTTTCATTTAGACCCTAAATAATCATATCAACTTGTGGAAAATGGGCATCCGATGACCGCTTTAATATTGATTTCTTTATTGCTTTTGTCAGTTTTCGTCCGTCGACTGTTAGACTGTTTTTTCTACTGATCCTGCTTATGTCTTTCAGAATGGATCTGATGGTTCTGATGCTGAGACGAAAACCAGCTTGTGGTTTCTTCAGATCTGATAGCTAATGACAAACCTGTTAACGGTCTGATCAGGGTTTCACAAACTCACTGGTAGTTAAAGTCAACATGCCATCGGACTCCACATGCTTGGATGATGATGATGATGAAAATATAGAGTCTATATAACAGACGGATGGAAAGTATCATGAATGATCATGAAGACAAATGTTTGTTTTCTTTACAATGCAACGATGAATCAACCAGGAACGTGAATTTGTTTTGATTAGAAGATATGATGATGAACAAAATCGGAGTATAAATTTGAGAAATTAGAACATTTTCATGAAGCAGAACCTTTAAGGTTGAGTTTTTCCCTTAAACTACACTCTTAAAAAAAAAGGTTTCCGCGAACAAATCTTAAAATAACCTTTTTTTCTGGCTGTGAAGAACTATAACTAACGTTATAAGGAACCTGTGGTGTTTCCATGGATGTTAAAGGAACAGTAAATGTGAATGAAGATGCTTTATTTTGAAGAGTTTAGATTCATGTGCAGATTCATCAGCAGCAGCTCCGAAAGCTTTCTTAAGTCGAAGACCAGGTTTAATGGTCAAAACATTGCAAGAATAATAAACAGATCCAAATGAATGTATTTAACAGAATGTTATTCAACCCCGTATGAATTACCTTTATATATATATACATGATGAAATTAAAGACATAGCTTATCTATTTACTCTGAATAAAGCTTGACGAGACACAAAGACAAATATACTGTTTGGGTGAGATGCTGAAGACGAGCACCAAACGGAAGCGTCTTTCTTTATTTTTGGACACCGATCAGTCTGTGAATCAGAGATATGAGAGGAGCGCAGCAGTTCTGTGAATAAAGTATTGCTTGATGGTGTGTGTATATACATGGGGGAATTGTGTGTAAATAATGTATCACAAATAAATGATTAAATCTAACCTTTCTGACCTGCTGTTATTATCAAATGATTAATGATGCTGCTTTAAGAAAGACTCAAGACTGCAAAGAAGATTCTTTCATTCACTTCACATGATACTGACACTGTACTTCTTATGTAAATCCATAAATTGTTGTGCATAAAAAGTGCATTTTCTTTACATGATGAGTTTGTTTTCTTAGGGTCGCCTGAACTCTGATCAGGAGTTAAACAAGCAAAAAATGCCTCATTTACCAGCACTTCACTGTGAAATATATACATCATAGGTTTTTTCATTACTTTAACTCATCAAATTAATTTAACCAACTTAATTTTTTAAGTTATATGAGAGTCAACCTGAGTCAGTTTAATATTAAAGTTGAAATTAATTGTATAGCCAAATTGAATATACCTAAAATTCAAGGCAGCAGCTGAACTTATGCTTTTAATTTGAAATAGATGGATTTTTTTTTACAGTGTAATTGCTGATTGTTAATTATTGGATTGTTGGTAAGTATGTGTTTTTGTGCTGTGTATTATATGCTAATCAATGCAAAATAATAGATTATTTTGGTATAGTAGTAAAACTAAAGGTAAAAAGTGTTGATATATTTCATAGTTTCATAGTTCTCTCCTCATAATGTCAAACTTGTCGTGCTTTTGTAGAATATGATATTATTATGAATGCATACAGTATGTAAATAAATGCAATTACACTGGAAAATAATAACGTAGGATTTACTTTCAAATTATTCTCTCACATAAATTGCTAAGTTTCACAAATAAGAGCTTTTCTAAGAGCATTTTTGAAGTTCAAAAACTGAAATTGTATTTTTCTGAAAAGCATGCATTACTGCAATTCCCAAATGCAACATTAGTTGCTTCAGTTTACTGTAGAATTCTCTCTGTGAGTTGTTGAGGTGATTTCAGTCAGTGTCAGCAGCAAATATTGTATAATTATTAGATCATACTGTACATACAGCCTTCTGAGAGACTACATTGTAAACTCTAGGTTTGGTGAACTAAAATCTTAATGTTGAATAAATAAAAGAAGATAGAGATGTTGTGTGTAAACTGACTCTGCTCTGTAAGTTATATAAAATACAGATGTATTAGAAATAGGTTGAAATGTTTCAATGCATTTCAGTGCATAGTTATGTACAGGCAACCAAAACTAAAACTTTAAAATAATTTTGATTACGTGATATAAAATCAACATTGACTGAAATAAAATTATACATAAATATGTATGTATACTTGCAACTTGCTTTTTTCAGTTTTTTTTCAGGTAGTTGACAAGGAAAAGTTTCTCATTTTTTATTTTGTTTATCTTGATGTACTAAAATAACTAAAACTGGAATAAAATTAATAAAAAATATATAGACACATTGTTAAAAAAGTGACAAAAACACAAACTTACTAACATTTGTACTACAATTAAATCGAAACGGAAAAAATGTATATTACAAAAATAAATAAATAAATAAATACAATAATAATAATAATAAAAAACTAATAGTATCTAGAGACACTGATATAACTGCTTCAGTGTGTCCGCCGCACAGAACACCAGGAAAAGAAAAGAAAAGAAAAGAAAAGAAAAGAAAAGAAAAGAAAAGAAAAGAAAAGAAAAGAAAAGAAAAGAAAAGAAAAGAAAAGAAAAGAAAAGAATGACGTCAGTTTGTAGGCCAGCGACTGCGCAGCTGCCGCTTCTCTATCAGCACTACATTTCCCATGAGCGCTCGCGCTCACCGTCAGTCCGCTGCTGTCATTTATGCGACGGACGAAAAGCGTGCGCCCGCATAAACCTGCTGGAACCGGAGAAGTTGAAGCTCTTCACGATGTTAACACTGACACTGAGACAACTGATCAGGGTGAGTTTATACACACACACCCGCATTATAGCGCGCGATAACGCGAAAGCGAATGAATCGCACCAATACATCGATAATATGCATCAGCGTGAATACAGAAGAGATCAGAACGCGTTCGAAGCTTCACGTGTCCAGCGCGTTGTAGAGTCGCGCTCAGGGTCTGATAGACGTGGCGTGAGTCTGATCCGAGTCTGAGCTCTATTCGAGATTCACTGCCTGGTTATAGTCTCTAAGTCATGCTTTTATAATTAAAAAAAAAACCCGGATTGACATTTAATAGTGTCTCTGTTACGTGATTTGAGTTTGTAGTTTAATACTCCAACAGAAGTTCCACAATCTGCAATGTTTCAATTGCATTGTCAGTTTTGAATGAATGCATTTAGGACATGCATATACACTAAGTTACTGACCTCTGAGATGTCATGCAGTGCTCGTGAGGATGTAAACAGCAGGTCTGTGTTAACTAGTCTGGTAATACTAGTCAGATGATGCAACCGCTGGTGATGTGTTTCAGCATGATTCCTCTTCAACACTCACATGCATCTGAACACATCTGCATGCAATGCTGTATTTACACACCTGTTTTTACATCCACAGAAGACCTCACAATTTAGATTTTTCTTTTTTTTCAATTCAATTTAAATTTTTTACTTTGAGATTAAAAAGTCGCAGTTAGCTTTTTTTATGCTTTATTCCAAGATGCAAAAAGAAAAACAGAATTACAAGATGTAAACTCTTGATTCTGAGAAAAAAAAAAGTCAGAATTGCAAGAAGGAGAGTCAGAATTCGGAGCAGTTTTCTCAGATCTGCAAGACACAAGTCTGAATTGTGAAGTCAAAGTCTTTTGCGTCTGAATGCGTTCATCTTTTCTGCTGAGTTTGTAAGTGCAGCGTCCTGTTACAGAGATCAGATGTGTTTCAGTGCAAAGTGCAGCACAATATTTCCTAACGAACCCAATACTACTGACACTTACAATCAGCTCTTAATACAGAACAAACCTGGGCATTGTTATTTTACAGAGTTTTTTCTTTTGCAAGCTGTTAATCAGACACTGAGTTTGATGGCATGTTTTTATTAAACTAACCTGCTAGTAACTGACAGTTTTGACTGAAGAGTACCGTGGTACTGCCGTCTGATACCGTAGTATTTTAAGGTGTTTGTGTGGTTCATCAGGCGTGTGTCTATCATTAAGGCTGTGGTTCACGTGCTTTCATTTTTTGTGGGAATGAGCTGAACGCGCTTCTGAATACAAAACAAATGCGTCTTTTGTGTTCGTCGGTGATCTGGTGACTGAGGTAACCTGATTTAGTGAAGGCCATTA
>JANHFF010000240.1:32500-45000 GCA_024542945.1 allo-octoploid hybrid of Carassius auratus x Cyprinus carpio
TGTGTTTAGTCGGGGAACATGCATACGTCATGTTTGACCGTTCAGACTCTCTTTCTCGTTATTGTGGGGCAGTCATTAGATGACGGGGCGTCATTGAGCTAATTGTTTTTTAATAACAGATTTTAAGTGAGCGATCCGTCAGGACCCCGCGAGGGCCTCCATTAGCATTATTACTGGTAATTATGAAGCGTTCAGTTCAGTGCTGCTCCAGCATCTTTAGAAGAATAGTGTACCCTAAAAAAAGAGTTCAGATGAGTCAGGGGTCAGAGGTTAAAGTGGGAGGAGCTACAAAGACAGAATTAAAGTAACAGTAGTGAAAATCCACCACGGTACACTAGCACTCGAAGGTTTAGACAGCTGCATTCTTTACTGTTGCTCTTAAATTATAATAATAAAGTTATCAAAACACACAAATGCTTTCTTCTCACATATTAAAAATCATAATTTTTATTTAATTTAATTATTTTATTTGTTTACTTATTTAATTTTGCTATTTATTATTTAACTTTGATTATATACTTATTTTATGATTCACTTATTTATTTCATTATTTTATTTCTATACATATTTCTATACTTTTATATTTCTTTAATTATTTTTTTTCTCTTTTTTTCTTAATTTTATGCTTATTTCATTGTGTACTTATTTAATTATTAATTTTAATTAAAATTATTAATTAATTTTATTTACTTATTTGCTTATTTAACTGTTTCATTAAGTATTTATTCAATATTTACTTAATATAAATAATACATGAATATTTAAATAACAAATAAATATATAAATCAGTAAATAAATATTATAATTAATTATTTTACCTTCTAATAAATCTATCATTGTGTACTGTGAATATTGTTGACTTTGATGAATTGCAGGTGATGTTCTTCATTCATTATAAAAGCGTCTGTTCTCTGCATGAATGTAGATGTCATGTATTTGTTTGTTAGTTTATGTGATATGTACAGTAGCTGTGTAGTAAGCAGCTGACGGCATGTTATTCCACTTCCAAACATTTACATGGTTTTTCCGACTAGTTTTGGTGCTTTTTGAATGCAGAGGAGGAGAATCTGAGTTCAGAAAGTGAGAACGCTTGAAATTTGTCAAGCATGAAGCATTGAAGAAAGAAACGACACCCAGAAACCCTTAAACTGCTGTGTGTGTGTGTGTGTGTGTGTGTGTGTGTGTGTGTGTGTGTGTGTGTGTGTGTGTGTGTGTGTGTGTGTGTGTGTGTGTGAGAGAGAGAGAGAGATTAGATAAGCAGTTATGCTGAATTTCCACTCGGCTGTAAAGTTTCTGTTGAGAGTTGCTGATTGGAGCAAAATTAAAGCGTCATGCTGATTATAGTATCTCACCAACGGCCCATTACACACACACACACACACACACACACACACACACACACACACACACTGTAGAATTAATTTAATTCGCTCTGATTCCGTCTGTAGGTCAGATGTTCCAGCCTCAGTCACTCTCTATATTTCATGTTTTTGTCATTCATGATGCTGCATCTTAAAAAAACAACAACTCAGGCATCAGGTCTGTGCTTCATAAGGATATATTTATATTGTGCTTATTATTGCACCATCATAAATCTATATGAATCATACTGCTCTAATGTAATATATTACTCCAAAGGGCTATATGATGTTTAATATTTTTGAAATATTGGCTTTCTTTATTGGAATGGTCCTTATTTTATTGTATTATATAAATATGTCATATAAAAATATTATGTAATATAAAGTATGACCCACATTTAAACTCCAATGAAGAAGCAAGTATTTCAATAAAATATTTTAAAGAGGTCATGAACTGCCTTTTTTTATTATTTTGTGCTGTTCTCTGAGGTCCACTTATAATGTAACCAAGATTTTTACTTAAAAAAAAAAACATCATAATTTAGCAGTAATATGCTATTTTCTGTCCTGTTTTGACCCCCTCATCAGAATAGGTGTGTAGATTCGGAAGTAAACGCCCACTGCTGTGATTGGCTAACAGCTGTGTATGATTGACACTGACCGCTACATCCTTCACAGATGAACACATAAATACTCAGTACATATCAAACGATATATAAAGCAATAGTGAGCACGTTCCTCACACTTGGTGGTGCGACATTACTGTCAGATCCAATACAGTCGCACAGCATCGTCTTTTGGGTTCAGTCTTTCTGAAAATCCTGCGTTGAATTGTGCCTTGTTTGTAAACGAATCCATGGTGAAATGAAGTGAACAAAGAATCAAGTTCTTACTGAAGCGGTCTGGGTCTTCATTAAAAATAAAGTTCATCCACTCTTTCCTAAAGTTGGGATCAGAAGGAAGGTGATGCAAAGACTGCGTTTGCCTCTCGTTATTTACACTACATTTGTGAAACAGTGGGCGGGGCTAAACAGGCAGTGCTGTAGGATCGGTGGGCGGGGCTAAACGTGGATTGATGTAAAATTGGTGGGCGGGGCAAAACGTAGTGATGTAGAATCAGTGGGTGGGGCTAAACATGCAGTGATGTAGAATCGGTGGCTGCGGCTAATCGGTGGGCGAGGCAAAACATGCAGTGACCTAGAATCGTTGGGCGGGGCTAAACAAGCAGCAACGTAGAATCAGTGGGCGGGGCTAAATATGCAGCAATGTAGAATCGTTGGGCGGAGCTAAACAAGCAGTGATGTAGAATCGGTGGGCGGGGCTAAACAGTGGCTGGGGCTGATCAGTGGGTGGGGCTAGACAAGCAGCGACGTAGAATCAGTGGGCGGGGCTAAATATGCAGCAACGTAGAATCGTTGGGCGGAGCTAAACAAGCAGTGATGTAGAATCGGTGGGCGGGGCTAAACATGCAGCGACGTAGAATCAGGCATTGATCTTCATCCTGCGGAGATGGAGTTTAGTCACACTATAACGTCATAAAGTGGCACATTCCACAAGCTGTTGTTTTGGCAGATTGACTTCAATATAACCTGGTATTAGACTAACCAGAAAGTTTTGAGTTCTCAAACTTACAGGATGTTTTTATAGTACAATGACCTCTTATACATGTCAAAAGATCAAGGGAATTTTGATTTCTCAGTTCATGAACTCTTTAAATATTTATAAATTACATATATATTTTAATATTATTATTATTATTAAAATATTATTTATAATATATTTCTATATTATAAAAAATGATTCACATGTAAATAAAGCAAATATTTCAATGATATATTTTAATATTATATTAAAATATTGTTATAATATATATTTAGAATAATAATACATTTACATATTTATAGTATTTTTTATAAAATAAAATTATTATATATTATTATATTAAAATATTATAATATATTTATAAATGTTATAATATATGTTTAAAGACAAATATTTCCATTATTGTTTTATTATATATATATATATATATATATATAATGTGTAATTTTATTTATTTATTTAATAGCTAAATATATTTTAAATATAGCAACGAGTGTTTTTTTGCTGGCGTTTGTTTGTGTGGCGCTCATGAGGAGACAGTGCTGGTGTGTGTGAGATTACTGGATCTTATGTGTGTGTGTGTGTGTTTCAGCCCATGTGCCGGCGTGTTCCCGCCGCGGCCCACATCAGATCCCAGCATTCAGCTGCGGCGGTCGCTGATGACGAGCGCTCGTGGACGGGACAGGAGAGTCTGTCTCAGGACGACCCGGAGATGTGGGACCTTCTGCAGAAGGAGAAGGACAGACAGAGCCGAGGACTGGAGCTCATCGCCTCCGAGGTGATACTCCACACCACTTTCAGATTCCTCTAATTCATCACATGATGTGTCGATTAATTAAATGAATTAGTCACAATTTAATTACGCACATGAATTTTGGCTGTGAAATCACCCCCTAAAAAGATCAGTAGTAGGCCATTAGTGAGCACTAAATCATTCAGAATAAAGCAAGTGACTGTCTTTATGAGTGAGTCACTGAATCATTGACTCACTTGATTCGTTCAGAACCGTGGATTCAGTCAGTAATGAATCACCTCTGTGTTGCTCAGAGACGCTCAACAGTTCTGCTGTGGCTTTGATTGGAACTCTTTTCATTTGTGAAATTGTTTAAAACAGACAGTATTGTGTTTAAAATATAACATAATATAAACTTGTATATTGAACTATTGTGTGATATCATAAATGCAATGGTGCAGATTTTGGGAAAAACAGCACTCTTGCTCATGTGATATTGCTAAACTATATTATACAATATAAGTATAAGACTCAAACCTGTTCAGGGGCTGAATGGATGTGAATATGAGAGTCTTAAGACTAAAATTAATAAACGAATTGAGTGATATGAACGATTAAGAGGTATGAGGAACCGACACACCTGAGATGTATTGTTATTTTGGACTGTGTGTGTGTGTGTGTGTGTGTGTGTGTGTGTGTGTCTCAACAGAACTTCTGCAGTCGTGCGGCTCTCGAAGCTCAGGGTTCGTGTCTCAACAACAAGTACTCTGAAGGATACCCGGGAAAAAGGTGTCTTTCTAAATTCTTTTTATTCTTTTTATTTGGTTTTATGTATTTTTAAAGGTGACATATCATGAAAATCTGACTTTTATCATGTTTAAGAGCTAAAATTGGGTCCCCGGTGCATCTACCAAACCAGGAAATGTGAAAAAGACTAACCCAGTAACTTTTTGTTTTGTGTTTTTAACAAACATTTAAGTATTTGACCGTTTAAGCGCAATAAGACACGAAAGAGAGCTTAGTTCAATATTCACATGCCGTGTGACGTATAACACTATATCAGAAGTTTCAACTAATCTGGCTTTTTAAACTAATCAGTGCGAGAGATATGATAATCAAAACCAAACAGATGTTTTTTTTAATCAGAGTTTCTGGTGTAGGAGCTGTAAAGGCTCCGCCCTATTCTGTAAAGGGGGCGGGGAGCAGCAGCTCATTTGCATTTAAAGATATAGGCACGAAAACAGCGTGTTTCTGCTTCCACTCATAATAGGCCTTTTGAAAATTATATATGTGCTTCATCTATTCGTGTGTGTGTGTGTGTGTGTGTGTGTGTGTGTGTGCAGGTATTACGGCGGGGCGGAGGTAGTGGATCAGATCGAGCTCTTGTGTCAGAAGAGGGCTCTGGAGGCGTTTGACCTCGACCCGGCGCTGTGGGGCGTCAATGTTCAGCCCTACTCCGGATCTCCGGCGAACTTCGCCGCTTACACAGCCGTCCTGAACCCTCACGAGCGCATCATGGGTCTGGACCTCCCCGACGGCGGACAGTGAGTGACCGGCATTCTCTCTCTCTCTCTCTCTCTCATTCATTGAATCTGAACCTCTCTCGCCCGCTCATCAGATAGTGTAATCAGTTCTGTGTCTCCGTCAGTCTCACTCATGGCTACATGTCTGACGTCAAGCGGATCTCAGCCACCTCCATCTACTTCGAGTCGATGCCCTACAAACTCAACGTAAGTCCACATCACGTCTGACCCTCTGTGTTTCTACAGGTGTTTCTGGCTTTATTTCTAACCATAGTGACACTAAATATTAAAAGCCTAATAAAGAGTCAACCAGTGTGTGTGTGTGTGTGTGTGTGTGTGTGTGTGTGTGTGTGTGTGTGTGTGTGTGTGTGTGTGTGTGTGTGTGTGTGTGTGTGTGTGTGTGTGTGTGTGTGTGATGGATGAGTGGTCAGTCTCCTCTCTATGGGAGACATAATAGGAAATCGACAGGCGGCCCTCAGACACACACACACACACACACACACACACACACACACACACACACTCCAGTGTGACCCTCAGACTGGTGTCAGTGTGATGGAGTGACCAGACAGACAGATGGAGAGAGAGAGAGATTATCTGCTGTCCAGATCTCAGAGAGAAACTAAGACTGGACAGGAGTCAGAGAGAGTGAGACAGAGCTGCTTTTGCCTGAAAATGAGCTGAAAATGTCAACGTTTTACACTTTTCTTGAAGGAAAAAAAAAGTTCTTGTAAATAGTTTTATTTATTTAGATGTTTGGTTTATTTTTAATTTATTTGTAGCATTTTATTTATTATATCGTTTTATTTATTTACTTTTTATTTTTAATTTGTTTATAGTTCATTTGTTAATTAGTTTTAATTCGTTAATGGTCACATGACATGCAGATAAATAAAGTATTTAGTCTGTTTATGTTGTTTTATTTTGATTTGTATTCATTTTATAATTATTTATTTTACATTTTAATTTACATTTAATGTAATTTACAGTTAGCTTTGCATCAACTCAAGAACGCCGTAGTTTGAGGGAAAAATGTTTTTATATCTATTTATACATGTTTTTGTATTGTTTGTATTTTTTATCCTTTATTTATTTATTTATTTATTTACTACTTTATTTTATTTTATTACCTAATGCATGTATTTATTATTATTATTATTATTATTATTTATTTTTTATTGTATCTATTTTTTTAACAGCCCCCCCCAAGTTACACCCAGTTATAAATATTTTATATATTTTATAGTAAAATCAATTATTCTAAATATTTTTTAATTTTATATATATATATATATATATATATATATATATATATATATATATATATATATATATATATATAAAGATATATATTATATATAACTTTATATATATATATATATATATATATATATAATTTTTTTTTTTTTAATTTTTTTTTTAATTGTTGATGATAGATCTGGATATCAAAGATGTGTTGAGACTGAGAAATATACCGTTGTAAACTCCTCAGTGGATCACAGTCTCTCTCTCTCTCTCTCAGCCTGAATCCGGTCTGATAGACTATGATCAGATGGAGTTGACGGCTCGACTCTTTCGACCCAAACTCATCATCGCCGGCACCAGCGCTTACGCTCGCCTCATCGACTACAGCCGCATCAAGAAGGTCTGAATCTCTCTTTCATTTCAGATTATTTAATGTCTTTATTGGAACGATTAATAATTTTGCTCAATTTTATTTGTGTGGTTGTAAAGGAGGATCAGCTGCGTACAAATAAACATACATGAACTAAAGAAATAGTTCACTATAAAATGAAAGTGATCTGAAACTGTGCTCACTCTCAGGTCATCTGAGATCAGGGTGAGTTTGTTTCTTCATCAGGTTTGTAGAAATGTAGCACTGCATCAGTGTCTCAGCAATGGATGCTCTGCAGTGAATGGGTGCCGTCAGAATGAGAGTCCAAACAGCTGATAAAAACATCACAATAATCCACAAGTAATCCACAGCACTCCAGTCCATCAGTGAACATCTGGAGAAGACAAAAGATGAAACAAATCCAGCATTAAGATGATGTTAACTCAAATACATAGAGTCTATAATCCATAATAACACTTCCTCCAGTGAAAAAGTGTTCTGGTGTGAATCAGGAGAGAAATCTGCACAGATCAAGCAGCGTTTAAACAGCTCTAAACAAATATGTGTCTGGATTTTGATGTGAGAGACAACAGGAGATGCACTTTTTCACTGCAGGAAGTGTTATTATGTTATATGAAGGAAAATAAAGATCATATTTAAATAAAAGAGCTTATTCTACAACAGTGTTTAGAAGACCTCCTCTCCAGTCCATCAAGAGCGTTTATTGTTCATCTAATCTAAGATAAATTATATAAAAAAAAAGAAAATAAAGATTTTTTTTGTTTGTTTTAAGTGCTTAAATTTTTTTCATTCATAAAGTGTTTGCATTAAAAACTATGCAAAATGAAAATAGTGCAAACATACATTAAGATAAAAATACTAAACTGAGTTTATTTTTGCTGTCTCCACTGCTCTCTTTCTTCACACACACTCGACTGTCTCTGACACATTTGTGTTTAACTGCTCAAGCCTGACGCCTCAGAGACGACAAACACACACACTGATCCTGACGCTTTCTGCTCACAGTACAGTGAACACACACACACACACTCACACACTCACACACACTCACACACTCTCTCTCTCACACACACACATTTGATTGCTTTTATTTGGATCTGAAAGACATCACAAAGAAAACAAGATCCAAATACTCTGGGGAGGGTCTTTGGCGAGGTGACAGATCATGGCTCACATACTTGTACAGGTTCTTCCATTTATAATACTCAACACATTTAGGATAAACAAAACATCTCTGTCTCTATATTTGCATGCTCCCTATGGTGACTGAAACAGAGCAGAATTTTGCAAGTCTTTTTTCTTCCTTTTTTTGCAGCCCCCCTAACTGCATCCCCCCGATCACAGTCTTATGGACATGGCCTAAACTTCCAAATACCAGAATTATTAATTTACAGTTGTATCTAAGTTGTTGAATGAGATCTACCAGTGATTGATATTTCAATAGTTTAGAATAGTAGCAAGTATCCATATACAGGTCAAAACAGCAGACCACCTCAAAGATATGTACAGATTTCATAACCTCATTTATAATTACAATGTCAGGAGTATTTGGAATATTTTTTAAGTATTTACACTCACACTCACACACACACACACACTATCTCTCACACACTCACACTCACTCACACACACACAAATGCATACACGTACTCACACTCACACACACACAAACATGCACACACACTCACTCACTCTCTCACACACACACACACACACACACACTCTCTCTCACACACTCATACACACACACAGAAACACACACAAACACACATCTACTCACACACACTCTCTCTCTCACACACACACACGCACTCTCAGACATGCACACATATACACACACACACGCACACACACGCACTCACACTCTTACATACACACACACACACACACTCACACTCTCACACTATTACACACACACACACACACACACTCTCACACTATTACACACACACACACACTCCACGACAGATCAAGAGTATCAGTGTGTGTAACATTATCAGTGTATAATCAGCTTGAGATAATTTTTACGCTGAGAGCGTAGCGTCATGCTCAGAAGTGTTAGTGAAGCGCCTGCAGTATCTGGGTCTCGTTCCCCGGAGAAGCGTGCGGATCTCATCAGGTCACTCTCCGATGGGCCGATAACGGGAACGCTTTGATTGTGATGTTTGCTGCGAGCGCCGCGGATCTCAGCTTCTAAACGCTCTCATAATCCTCTCTGAGCTCTTTCTGACTCTGGTCTCTGTCTCCGGGCAGCTGTGCACCGAGCTGAACGCGTACATGCTGGCGGACATGGCTCACATCAGCGGACTGGTGGCCGGCAAAGCCATTCCCTCGCCCTTCAAACACGCCGACCTCGTCACCACAACCACCCACAAATCCCTGCGAGGATCCAGGTACATCTCCACCGGCGACACGGCTCTTCTGTGATCCAGCTCTCAAAGCCTGTGTGCAGTACTAGTGTACCGCCAGGGTTTAGTGCACAAACCATTCATTCTTTGAAAGAAATTAATACGTTTATGCATCAAGGCTGCATTAAATTAATCAAAAGTGACCGTAAAGACATTTATAATGTTACATGCAATTTCTATTTCAAATAAATGCTGTTCTTTTGAACTTTCTATTCATCTGTGAATCCTGAAAAATAAAATGCATCACAGTTTCCACAAAAATATTAATGTTTTCAACATTGATAATAATCAGAAATGTTTCTTGAGCAGCAAATCATCATATTAGAATGATTTCTGAAGATCATGTGACACTGAAGACTGCAGTAATGATGCTGACATAAATTACACTTTAACAGATATTCACATAGAAAACAGCTGCAGTGATATTTCAGAATTTTTACTGCATTTTTGATCAAATAAATGCAGCCTTGGAGAGCAGAAGAGAAACTTTTGAGCAGAAGTGTAACAGAACACATGCAGTAAGATACATTGTCACATGACATAAAAAGTAATGAAATAAAATGTTTATTTGGTGTTTTTTTTTTGTGTAAAAAATGTCATAACTTGGCAGTCTGATCAGATGAGAAAAAGAGAGCTCAAAACCACAGCAGACTTAACACATTGCATTGTGGGATCTTATGCACTGCACATTTTTAGAAAATGTAGATGGATGTTGCATGCATGCAGATTATATTGTGCACAGTACACTCCCTCATTAACCATTTCTCCTCCTCCTCTGCTCTGGCTCCTCCCTCAGGGCGGGGCTTATCTTCTACCGGAAGGGTGTTCGCTCGCTGGATAAGAAGGGCAAAGAGGTCATGTATGACCTGGAGGAGCGGGTCAACTTCTCTGTGTTCCCTTCTCTTCAGGGCGGCCCTCACAATCACGCCATCGCCGGCGTCGCTGTGGCTCTCAGACAGGTCCCACTCTACTTTCACTTCCAGATTATTAGTCTTTCCACTAGCGGATATGGATATTTTAAAGGCTGATGCTGATATCATAGAGAGCAGGGTGGCAGATATTAAACTGGTATGTATGATACCACACTATTTGTGACCCTGGACCACAAAACCAGTCTTAAGATTTAGATACTTAAGAAAGTGTGGTTTATTAGGATCAGATATTATTTGTCTGAGATTCAAATATTTGAAAATCTGGAATCTGAGGGAGCAAAAAATCTAAATATTGAGAAAATCATCTTTAAAGTTGTTCAAATGAAGTCCTTAGCAATGCATATTACTAATCAAAAATTAAGTTTTGATATATTTATGATAGGAAATGTACAAAATATCTTCATGGAACATGATCTTTACTTAATATCCTAATGATTTTAGGCATAAAATAAAAATATATAATTTTGACCCATACAATGTATTGTTGGTTATTGCTACAAATATACCTGTGCTACTGATGACTACTTTTGTGCTCCAGGGTCACATTTAATTTAAATACACATGCATGATGATGGCTGAAATTAAATGTATATTTATTTCACACAATACTAACTAAATAACATAATTTGAAAATAAATAAATATGAAAAAAAAAATCTGTAAGATTTATTCAATTAGATTCTATTACAGTATTTTTCACAAATAAAGAAATTGTTAAAAATATTAATAAAAAGGAAGACACTAACTAATAATCGCACTGGGAATCGTATTTTTTGGAAATAATGACAAGTTAGACTTGTTTAAGATTTGTTGAAATTAAATGCTGACGTAGATGAGAATGTATAGGCTTTGGATAAAAGCGTCTGCTGAATGCATAAATGTAATTTAATGTAAATGTTAAGTATTGTAGTGTTTGCCTTTGTTTCTCAGCGCTGTCAAAATAAAAGTCCTGCTTCTGACAGGATTCTGACATGATTGGCCGATGCCGATAATTAATTAAAAAAAAAAAAGCCAAATATCGGCCGATATATCGGTCGATTACTACTTTCTACTTTGATCCACTGTGTTTATTAGCGGTTCATATGCTGAATTAATATCCTGCAGTTTCATATGCAGCATCATTTGAGTCCTGGAGCTTCTCTCTGTCTGTCAATCATCTCCTATTCTCTCTCATCTTCTCCTGAACAATGGCCGGTGCACTTGGGAGCTTGTTTATGATTTTTGATAATTGAAAGCTCTTCATTCGCTCTCTCTTCAGGCCACGACGCCCATGTTTCGTGAATACATCGCTCAGGTTCTGAAGAACTCGAAGGCCATGGCCGACGCGCTGCTGGAGAAGGGCTACACGCTGGTCTCGGGTGGGTTTTCACACGCCGTAGGTTTTCTCTTCAGGTGAGCCGAACGTGTTCGTCTGGGACTGAGACGACGCCACTGGATCCTCCCGGAAGATGAAGTTAGTCTTCCTGCGTTTTATCAGTGTGTGCTGCAGGAGTGAGACTCAAACCCCTACATATTAGAGGGACTAATTAACTAAAAAGCAGGTGATTATACTCCGCAGTATTAATGAATAGTCCTGTTAATGAATCAGTGTTCGGTGGTGTGGAGTGAAGCTGTAACACACTGATGCACCAAAGACCTGCAGACGCATGAAGCTCTACTAACGGCTTCTTTAAATCTCATCCTATCATATCCTCATGCAGACAGGCTTAAAAACATAAACAGAAGAAAATACAACCCGGATCATATTGATGTGGTTTGTGTTGAACCATCAAATAAACGTCTTTAAAACTTTTATAGGGTGTTTTTCAGGGTTTCTGCGAGTCTTAATTCACCCTTCCGCAAATGAAAGCTCTTAAATCAGAGCAGAAAGTCTGAAAGTCGTGGCATTAAACACTGCAACACATGAATACCTTCCTTTCCAGCACAAATATCTAAACATTCTTAAATCAAGATGCGTTTACCGGAGATGCAAAATGAAGATGTGAAGCAAGAAATTGATCAAAATGAAGTGAGTTTATGCTTAAAACAAGAACCGATATCTGTCAGTGAGGAATGAAAATGTCTTTTCGCTTTGAATTAAGTTTCTTTTTCGGAGCCCATTGACGGATGTTTGTTCTTATTTTAATCATGAACTCACTTCATTTTGATCAATTTCTCAGAAAACAAGACTTAAAGGGATAGTTCACCCAAAAATTAAAATTACCCCATGATTCACTCACCCTCAAGCCATCCTAGGTGTCTATGACTTTCTTCTTTCAGAAGAATCCAGTCGGAGTTATTCTGACGTTACCGGGGAAACCGCTGCT
>JANHFF010000240.1:50000-80000 GCA_024542945.1 allo-octoploid hybrid of Carassius auratus x Cyprinus carpio
CAGATCTTTACAAATGATTTTCTAAGAACATCTAATCCCAATAAAGTTGTGCTGTAGGAACATGCGACTCTTTCGGCTGCTCTTTATTTTCTGTGTAAGTGTGTGTGCTGTGGGTGGAGACGATCGATCGAGTCGTTTCTGGCCCGTCGTCTTCAGAGGAATAATGTGTTTTGAGTCGGAGGATTATTGAGGAACGTGCATTTAAAAATACATCTCAGGGTAATGTGACAGACTGAAAGAGCGGCTGCTAATCAATAGATTAAAGTGAGCGTTAAACACAGCGTGTGTGGAGGGTTTCCAGGTTAAATCAAAGCCCAAAATCACAAGAAAGACTAAAAATAACATTTTTTTTTATGCAACCTATTTTTAGCATTATGAAATTTTATTAAGCACATTTACTTATGTTTTTAACCTATTTACACCAGTGTTATTTTATTATCATTGATATACTATTAGTTTTAGGGCGTAAAAAAAAAAAAAAAATATATATATATATATATATATATATATATATATATATATATATATATATATATAAAAATATATATATATATATATAAATATATATATAAATATATATATTGGTTTTGGTCATTTTGTTGTGTGTTTTTGCCGTTTTTATTAGTTTGTTTTTTAATGTCTGTATAGTATTATTAAATCTATTAAAATCTGTTTATTAAATAATGTTTCAATAGATTTTAGTTAGTTTTTTATTGTCTATAGTATTTATTAAATCTGTTAAAATCTATTTATTAATATTAGTTATTTTAATACACTGAAAAAATATAATTGTTAAAAAATTAAGTTAATTATTAAGTTAACAAATAAATTATTAAAACAGTTTTGACTCACAAATTGCTAGTAAATGTCACAAATAAATACAAGGAAGTGTGAAGTAACACACTGAATAAAACATGAAATTTGTAAAGTAAAAAAAAAAAATTAAATCGTATTTTCTTGTAAAGCATACTTTCGTTTACAGCCTATAAAAAAAAAATTTTTTCAGTGTTTTTCAACTTAAAATAAGAAGTGTTTCAGTCAACTACAGTAGTTGAAATAAAATATTTTGTTTATATTTTAATTCAGCAATTTAATTAATTTTTTTGTTTTATTTCAAGTAATGAACATTTTTAATGGTATTAGTTTTATGAGTTTTAGTTGACGATAATAACCCTGATTTCCACACATAATCTCTTAATATATGCTTTATCCCTATTTTAACCCTTGATTAATTGCTACAATGTGAATAAAATATAATTTCTTTATTTTTTTTGTTGTTGTTGTTTGTTTTTGGGTGGAATGTGAGTTTTTCAGTCAGATGTCATTGTGTCTCTCATTCTGTGTGTGTCAGACAGTAAAGTCCCAGTGAATCCCGGTGTGTTTGTGCCGCAGGGTCAGGAGTCGCTTGTGCACGTCGTCCGTGTCAGTGTGTTTGTGTCGGAATCTCGAGGATGAGCTGACATGATCGGGAATCTCTCTCCTCCTCCTGCAGGCACAGACAGCCGTTAATTTGAGAATAAATCAGTGGCGTTCAGCGAGGGATGGATAAACGACAGTGCCCGCAATTAATTGCGCTCATTTATTTGGAGTGGCACGTCGGCGTCTGAACGTGTGTCATAATTAAAGCCCTGCAGGACCGTGATGTGGCGTTATGAGTCGATGACTTAAGTGGCATTTTAGAGTCCCGTTTAAATTCCAAACAATGGCTAATGTGCCGTAATTATCCCATAATAAAGTGTAAGTGTCTCTTATAGAGCAATAACATTCCCGCGGAGAGACGAGGGGGAGGGATGTGAGAGATGAAGAGGCTTCACACATCAATTAAGAGCCTGGCAGACACCGAGGAGACGCCATGAAGAGCAGAACCTCACTAACTCACACACGGAGTCATTTACAGCATTACTGTACTTAGACAAATAGGCCTGAGTCAAGTCACCTATACCAGTGGTTTTCAACCTGTGGGCCGCGGCCCCCTAGTGGGTCGCGATGGTATTGCAGGTGGGCCGCCAATTACTATTAAAATAAATAATAATATTGTTAATATATGTAAAAATATCTGTACATAATAACATAATTTCATATATGTAATTAAATAAGCCAGAGATATATTTTTTGTTCATTGCCAGTTCATTCTAGGGCTGTGCGATAGAAATCGTCATAAAATCACGATTTGAGCGTGCGCGATTTCTAAATCGCTTTATAGCACGATTTTCCGTGGCCCTGACCTCCCGCAGTATGCCATTCGATCTAATCAGAATGAAGCGCGGCTAGCGCGAGAACAGAACAGACTGGGAATATGCGTACGTAACTCCAGGTTCACACACTGTCTTTGATGCGCCTTTTTTCGAGCCCATGTTAACGGATCAGAGCGTTCACACTGCACGCGGTAAAAGGCTAGAAATAAAAACGTGCGAAAATAATTAATATCTAGCACACGAGCACAGAGAGAGTTGTGACTGCACAGGACGCAGTTTCTCCGGGCGAGAGCAGCGTGTATCTGAGCAAGCACGTCTTTTGTGACGGAGCAAAGGAAATCTGGTGCGAGCAGAGAGATTCGCGCTCGTGCATTAATTTAATGTGCTTTCGCGTTACATTAATGCACTCTCGTTGCTGCTTCTGCACCGCATACGCACTGCAAACGGAGTAGGCCTACGTGTGAACCTGTATAATGTATAACAAATCTATTTCAACACCTGAGGCACCGCTACAATTAATGAGCTCTATGAACAATGCATGGCAAAAAAGAAAAAAGTCCCTGGACACAGGATTTATTTATTTATATTTTTTTGCCATAAGTCTGGAAATTTTGTTACATCTTTACTATAGTGATTATTTTGACTTATGTCTGTTCTAGAGACGTTACAACTTTTTGATAAAGCTCTAATTGGTTTTCTTTTGGAAATATGTTTCAAATTCATCCTGAATGCATCTATGATTGTAAAGCATATCTGTGTGTGTCAAAATTCTGATTAAAATCGAAATCGCAAAATTGATCAAAGAAATCGCAATAGTTTTTTTTTTTTTTTTTTTTTTGTCCATATTGCACAGCTCTAGTTGATTCAATAAATACAGTTAACAATCTAGCTTCTGAGTACTAAGTTATTAACCCAACAATAGTGGGGTCAGTTAATTTTTTTGCAGTGGGCCGCGCAAACATATGTGTTTTGTTGTGTGGGCCGCGAGTTGAAAAAGGTTGGGAACCACTGATCTATACTATAGAAGCCTTTCTGTAGTATTGAAGCCTGTTTCTGCCATGGAATAAACAAATAAAAAAAGGTAATTGCAACTTTTTATCTGACAATTCAGACTTTTCTCGCAGTTCTGAGAAAAAAAGTAAGAATTGCGAGATATGACCTCGGAATTGTGGGATATGAACTCAGGATTCCGGGATGTGAACGTAGAATTGTGAGATATGAACTCGGAATTGCGAAATCTGAACTCTGGATTAAGGGATATTAATTCAAAATTGCAGGAAATTAACTCAAAATTATGGGATATTAACTCAAAATTGTGAGATATGAACTTGGAATTGTGGGATGTGAACTCAGAACTGTGGGATGTGAACTCATGATTATGGGATATGAAATCAGGATTTCAGAATATGAACTCAAAATTGTGAGACATGAACTCGGAATTGTGAGATATGAACTTGGAATTGTAAGATGTGAACTCAGAATTTGTTGTATGTGAACCCGGAATTGGGAGATGAACTCAGGATTGCGGGATATAAACTCAAAATTGTGAGACATGAACTCGGAATTGTGAGATATGAACTCGGAATTGTGAGATATGAACTCAGAATTACCGAATGTGAACTTGGAATTGTGAGATGAACTCAGGATTGCGGCATATGAATTCAAAATTGTGAGACATGAACTCAGAATTGTGGGATGTTAACTCGGAATTGCGGGATGTGAACTCGGAATTTCGGGATGTGAACTCGGAATTGAGAGATGTGAACCTGGAATTGTAAGATGAACTCAGGATTGCGGGATATAAACTCAAAATTGTGAGACATTAACTTGGAATTGTAAGATGTGAACTCAGAATTTGTTGTATGTGAACCCGGAATTGGGAGATGAACTCAGGATTGCGGGATATAAACTCAAAATTGTGAGACATGAACTCGGAATTGTGAGATATGAACTCGGAATTACCGAATGTGAACTTGGAATTGTGAGATGAACTCAGGATTGCGGCATATGAATTCAAAATTGTGAGACATGAACTCAGAATTGTGGGATGTTAACTCGGAATTGCGGGATGTGAACTCAGAATTGTTGGACATGTCTTCGCTTTCACTTAGTTGTGTTTTTATCTAGATACTGGAGGAATGTTTTTCCTCAGTACTCATATTTGGAGTGTATTTTCTGTGCATGTTTGACACCCAGCAAACACACACTTGAGTTTGTTTACACCTGAGCCGAGATGCTGAACACACACACACAGCAGTTTTTCACACAGAAGTCTCAGCTGTGACCAGAGACTAGAGGAGCTGTTCTCACCTCACACACACACACACACACACACACACACACACACACACACACACACACACACACACACACACACACACACACATGTGATGCAGCACTAGGAGCTGGAGGACAGAACTGACTGACTGATGGCGCTGCTTTCTCAGTGTGTTTGTCATTCATATGTATTGTCTTCAGTGCTGGGTAGTAACTGATTACATGTAATATAAATTACATAATCAGATTCATTAGATTACATTTTAAAATGCTCAAAATCAAATTATAGTTACTTTTTATGGATTACATACCACAATATGGCAGTAAATTATTTATAATTTATTGATTCGAGTCTATTTTTTTTTCTTTTTCTTTTTCAGGTGGCTACGATTAAAGGAAATCAACACATTTTAATTAGTATTTAAATGTTCACTCAGTGATTAATTTAATCATGTATTAACTATGTTTTTGGACTTTGTCTTTGTAAATTAATTTTTGCATTTTAATGTGTTTTAAAGAGAATACGTAGAGAATAAAACACAATCCTATTTGCATCTCCGGTCCCATAGTTTCAAAAGAACAAACTTAACTAAACATAAAAGATTCATCCAACCCTGATGACATAAAAAGGCGTGATTAAAATGAAAAACATGCACATTTATTAAATATTTAGCTATAAATAGATATAAATAAGTTGAGCATCTCTCTCTCTCTCTCTCTCTCTATATATATATATATATACTTTTTCAAATAATTACAATTTTAATTATATTTAAATTTCTATAATTAAAAAATATTAAACATTTATTTATTCAAAAAATTAATTAAAATTCTAAAATTATATATAATACACTATGTACTAATATAATATATGTTATATAGTTATATAGTATATAATATTTATTAGTGCTGTCCAATGATTAATCGCATCCAAAATAATTTTTCTTTACAAAATATGTGTGTACTGTGTTTATTTATTATCTATCTATAAATACACAAACATACATGTATATATTTTTAAAAAAATATTTACATGTATATATATATATATATATATATATTCAAATATAATTTATATATTAATATTATTTTATATATAAACAAAACATATTTTTCTTAAATATATATACGTGTGTGTACTGATACCTAATAAATATACACAGTACACATATTACATAAACAAACTTTTCTTTTGAATGCGATTAATCGTTTGACAGCACTAATATTTAAACATTTTAGATTTTTTTAGACAGTCTCAGCCTCGAGTTTTTACATCTCATGTATATCAGAGCAGAATACGCATAACACAATATATTTATTTGTTTTTGTGATGGTTGCTGTTGTAGTTATCTGTGCTTGTATTGCAGGACGTTCTGAGGTGTTTCGCTATCGCATGTGCTCACTGTGTGTGTAGATTGCCTTCGGTCTGCAGATGAATAGCGATACAAAGAATAACAAATGGAGGCAATGCAATCATGACGGGTCGCCGCGCCTTCCGCTTAGGTAATGACGGCCCCTGTGTGTGTGTCTGTGTGTGATTATGCCTGATGCGCTTCTTCAACCGGGCTGATTACCTGTCAGCATGTGCTGGAGGCCTGAGAGAAGCAGCACACACACGCCGCAGGTGAGCAGAGAGTGTGTGATGCGGAGAGACGAGGAGCGCCTCATTTACTGAAGCACTGGGTATGTGTGTCGGTACCCAGCTGTGCAGAGGACAGGAGTGATTGCTGCTAGATAACATGCATTATTCCCACTATGCACACAATTCTGCCTCGTAATGTCCCCCAAATATGCCCACAACAAACTTAGAGGCTTTTCTAAAGGGGCACAGGAATTTGGTTTTCGATGGCTGGACAAAGACGGCGCAAATTTGTGTTCCCAAACAAACAGAGACTCAAACCGGGATGCGTGTCACAAACACATTCGATTCTCATGCTACTTTAGAAAAGAGTTCAGCCAGAAATGATCAGTTGAGAATCAAACCGTAATGCATCTTCACACGTCATGTGTGAATTTGGAATAGTTATTTGAAATCTTTGCCTCGATCCTTCAAACCACTAGGTTCTACCCATTTGAGAGCAAGAATATTTAAATTATTCAAAATATAATAAAATTTAGTATGATCACTTATTCTTTTACATATTTTAAGTAAATATTTTAGTAAGTATATTCTTTAATTTTTACATTAATATATGTTACGCTGAATGATGATGGAACATTATTTCACCCATATTTTGAAATTTTATTTTCACAAGTTACTTAAAACATTGAACACTTGACTTGCATTTAATAAGCTTTCTGTGTATGTAAAATGTAAATTATAAATCTCAAATCAAAACGTTTGTAATTTGATGTTGACGTCTCATCTTTGACCCTTATTTAATATATATATATATATATATATATATATATATATATATATATACACACACACACTTGTGTGTATGTGTGTATTAAATTTTTTATTTAATTTTTATTATTATTATTATTATTTATGTGCGTGTGTGATTTTTTTTATTTTATTTTTATTATTATTTGTGAGTGTGTGTGTGTGTGTGTGTGTGTGTCTGCACGCCTGCAGTTCCGCTGAGGTCTTTTAAAAGTCAGGTCCTTCCTTCTTCAGACTCTCATAGTCTGTGGTGACGGCCACCAACTGTGTAGAGAGTGCAAGAGAATACATTTAAATGTAGTTAGCGTAAATTAAGTTCATCAGAATATCATAAAAGACAAAACAACATGCATACAAACAAGAGTGCGCACACACACAGACTGTCTGACAGGTTCTGCTGGCCCTCGTTACTCGATCCGGCTACGCATTTATGTTTTTTCAGAGAACGTGTGTTTGACAGTTTTATGGTTTATGAACTGATTTAATAAAGGAAATAAATCCAGCATATTTACATCTTATCTGTGCATGTGCATGTTTACTGATCAGTCTCGATGTTGAGAAGGAGTGTGTAAGTGTGCTGTTCCTCGGTGATCAGATGCACCATTTTCACCTGCTGGACAGAAAACAGCTGAAAAACCCCACAGATGCATAAATCCTGCATTCGTGTTTTTGAGAAAAGGTCCCGGAGCGTCAGCTTTTGCGTGACAGAAAGCTTGTTTCCGTTGTGAATGCGTGACAGGAGACACGTTCTTCAGCCACTGTTATTTTATTCTCACATTCTCATTGATCGCTCTCTCTCTCTCTCTGCTTCTGTTTCTCTCATTATGATTAACGTTGAGACTCCTCTGGATTCTTGATTTCTGACCTTTGGCTCCTGTTGAGAATCAAACCTGTCGAGTCGAGACCTTTCACGTGCCTGAACGCAAACTTCCCGGAAGAAGGAGAGGAAACTGTCTTATTCTCTCCATCTGCCTTTGTTAATACTTTCATTAATCGTTGGAGGTGATCAAGACGTTCCAAATGAGAACAAAACATTCTCCCGCTGCGATATAAATTATTCCTTCCTTTAGATGTTGATGAACCCTGTTTCTCGCATGAGCCTCAGGTGCATCTAGAAATGCATCCTTAAAATATCCATGAAAAGCACTTTCAGAATTTTGTTTCTCAAGGTTACTTTATGAAGTTTGCAGTTTTTGCACCTAAAAAGTCTAATATTTGTATAATTTTCCACTCTCATTTTTTGCCCTCTGTGAAAAACACTCCATTTAAAGGGCTCATGAATTGAGAAATCAAATTTCCCTTGATCTTTTGACAAATAACAGGTCAGTGTACTATAAAAATCCTTTAAGTTTCAGAACTTTCTGGTTAGTTTAAAAACAGCTTTTTATTGAAACCAAGCTTAGAAAATGACTCATTTTGGAATGTGTCACTTTATGACATAATAGTGTTGCTAAGCACCGCCTACACAGAAGATCAATGCCTGCTTCTACACCACTGCATCTTTAGCCACACCCTCTGATTCTACATCACTGCCTCTTTAGCCACGCCCACTGATTCTACAGCACTGCATCTTTAGCCACGCCCACTGACTCTACATCACTGCCTCTTTAGCCACGCCCACTGATTCTACAGCACTGCATCTTTAGCCACGCCCACTGACTCTACATCACTGCCTCTTTAGCCACGCCCACTGATTCTACAGCACTGCATCTTTAGCCACGCCCACTGACTCTACATCACTGCCTCTTTAGCCACACCCTCTGATTCAACATCACTGCATCTTTAGCCACACCCACTGATTCTAAATCACTGCCTCTTTAGCCACGCCCACTGATTCTACAGCACTGCATCTTTAGCCACGCCCACTGATTCTACAGCACTGCATCTTTAGCCACGCCCACTGATTCTACATCACTGCCTCTTAAGCAACGCCCACTGATTCTACATCACTGCCTCTTAAGCCATGCCCACTGATTCTACAGCGCTGCATCTTTAGCCACACCCACTGATTCTACATCACTGCCTCTTTAGCCACACCCTCTGATTCTACATCACCGCCTTTTTAGCCACGCCCACTGATTCTACATCACCGCCTCTTTAGCCACACCCACTGATTCTACATCACTGCATCTTTAGCAACGCCCACTGATTCTACATCACTGCCTCTTTAGCCACGCCCACTGATTCTACATCACTGCCTCTTTAGCCACGCCCACTGATTCTACATCACTGCCTCTTTAGCCCTGCCCACTGATTCTACATCACTGCCTCTTTAGCCCTGCCCACTGATTCTACATCACTGCCTCTTTAGCCCTGCCCACTGATTCTACATCACTGCCTCTTTAGCCACACCCTCTGATTCTACATCACCACCTTTTTAGCCACGCCCACTGATTCTACATCACTGCCTCTTTAGCCACACCCACTGATTCTACATCACCGCCTCTTTAGCCACACCCACTGATTTTACATCACTGCCTCTTTACCCCCAGCCCCCCCCCCCGAACACTCACACACTGATACACGCTTGTAGGAAATACTAGAGAGACACAAACACAGGATTACTCCATCAGCAGAACCATAAAGATGACATTACAAGTTCACAAGACACTGTGTAGTGTAAGCTGTGAAGAATAGTCTTTAACCTGCCTTCCTTGTGATCCTAACATATCTAGATTGGATGCAAGCGCTGTTGCATCACGTCGCGAATCAGTTTCTCTTTCAGCTCAGAAGTGGCTTGAATCCTTGTCTGTCAAAAATTGAGCGGAAATAGAGAGAAAACAGTCCGTTCTGCAGAGAGGCTCACAAACAGGATAGAAAATAGCCTATTACTTCAAAATGATGTTTTTTCATGTAAAATCACACTAGCATTATAAGTGAACCTCAGAGAACATTATAAAATAATAAAAAAATGCAGTTCATGACCCCTTTAAATGGGCAGAAACAGAAGTAAATGCTCACTGCTGTGATTGGCTGACTTCATCACATCTTTCAATTGCCGTGTTTTTCAATAAAAGATATTTTGAAAAAATGGCAGCATGTTTAGAATAATTGACAAAAACAAGTGGAAACTTTATCTTTCTGTCGCTCTGGGACATCGTTAAAAATAAACCTCTAATGTGATTGATCTTGAATCTCTAAACTCATCCTCACTGTACATTGTTTACATCTCTGTACATCATCTGAGTAGCAGTTTCTGTGTAGCATCTCTGCACATCATCTGTGTAGTAATCTAATATATTGTGTGTATTTCATTATTTGTATTTAATCTTCTTATTTTTTTTCATCTTCTTCTTATTTTTTCGTATATTTCATAATTTGTATTTAATTCTTTCTTATTTTTTTGCACAGTCTAAAAAGAGTATGCCAGACCTACATTTCACTGCTTGTTGTATGCCATATAACTTGTATGTGACAAATAAAATCTTGAATCTTGTACGATCTTGTGATTGATGGATATGGAAGGCCAACGGGGCCAAAAGTTAAACAGAACACATGAAATTTGACCATCAAACTGCACTGTTTGCACATCCGCATTAATGCAGTGATTTTGAATGCGTTTCTTTTGTATTCGTAGACATGCACATTTTGGCTGTGTTAAGGTGTCAGTTTTCATTCCGTATCTTTAGTATATGTAAAGACGCACAGTTTTACTGTGTGTTTGAACTTGTAATACTTTTTAAAGTGGATTTACTGGTCCATTCAAGTCCTCCTGGGAAGTTTGTATTTATGAGTTGACAAGTCATAATTATGACATCAGGTGCATTCAAGTCACTTTGGTCGGAACAAGATGGTGATTTAACTTTTCTACATAAAATTCAATGATTTATTTAAAACTGCATCTACAAAATGGTGAATAAAGAATGTGCATCATTGTGTTTTATGTATTTATGATGATGATGTAAACTGAATCACTTTATATTCTGTGATACAATTATAAAATATTTTGTATATGTAACTTATATAGTTTTATTGTACATGACAAAAAAATAATTTTATCAATTTCAACAAATTTACCATCAATACAGACACTGCATTTCTATAGTCTTTGGCTGCATCTATTGCATCCGACATGTTTTCTCACTGATACGCCCCCAACTCGGAAACTCGGGGCTTAAAGAAAATTTCGAGTTTCCCACTCATAATAACGACTTTGTGGTGAAATTCATGTGCATTCAACTCGTAAATACGATCTATCCGACATGACTTGAATGCACCATACCTCTAGATTTAATCACATCGTAATTATTGTGGCATTGCATTTCTGATATCTGCTGTGCTAGAGTAAATTAATTAATGTTACAAAAACACATTTCTGCCTGAGAAGGAACGTTGAACTAAACAGCTAAAAAGGACATGACAATTCATGACATAAGACTGACATCACACGCAACATACCGATGTATTATCCCTCATGAACAAATATAACATACTATGTGCATACTGGTGTTCCATTATGACGTCCTTCATGAATAAAAATGGCATCTGATGTTTGTTTACGTATATATCAACATAACATTGTATCACATGCAAATGTAGTATCAAATACAGCAATTTCATTGGTTGCTGTCCTTGTTTTCATGTTAATGTGGACAAACAGTGCATGTTGACAGTCAAATATCACATGCTCCTTTTAAAGACTTTTGGCCCTATCGGCCTTCCATACTGACTCGACATCTTTATCCAACAGCAGTATTTCTCTTGTGTTTGATGGACAGACAAGAGTTGTTCAGAACCGCTTGCTTGATTACATACTAGGGTGACGCATGTTAAGAGCCATGTAGAGGTAGAATTGTGACATCAAGATTCTCCCATTCAAATCTGGACTTTTCTGAAGGGTAAAAAAAGATTCATATTTTAAACTGGATTTTTGATTTTTAAAACTAGCGTGTTTTTAGAGTAACCTGTCATATGTGTAAACATCACAACCATTTGGATTCTCCATTTCATGACCCCTTTAAACGTCATCTTTGAAACCTTCCAATTGCATGTTTCCACAAACACGGTTGCAAACGTGCAGCTCCTGTCACGCATCCCTCAACCGTGCCAGATGAAACTGGGCTGATCCGGGAACAGCGGGGGTGACAGATCTGTCTGCGCTGTCAGTCTGCAGCTGATCACAGAGCAGTCGCTGGGCTGTTTACCTTGTACTGATAGGTCGGGCCGAGATTGTTCCATGGTTCAGGGTTATTCTTCCTGTCCCAGCTGACAGAATGAGGGTAAGGCCAGACCAGAGAGGAAAGAGAGAGCGAGTGAAAACAGAGCAATGGAAGGAAGAGGGGGATGAGGGGCTGTAAAGGAGGGTAATTATCAGGCGGCGATGATGGAGGCCAGTTATTTGGCAGCCTGCTGTCATTCATTAAGCAAAGTTTGTTTCTCGTGAAGAACAATGAACACACAGCAAGCCAAACAAACACAGTGATGGGCAGAATACAGTTATGATTTTACCACAAATCATTACTTTTACCATTACTGTGGTAAAATCAATAATGAACAGCTTCAAGTGGCATTTTTAAATCATGATGACAGCAATGTGCCATCAGTGTTCAATAAATAGTTAAAGTTATTAATAAGAACAAAATATTCCTCTGTGCAGTAATAGAGCACAACAGTCTGGTTCTGGAAGTTTATCTATATATGGAAATTGATTTGTGAGCTCCAAAGTTGTGAACTGATGATCTATGCTTCTTCTGAAGCCATTCATTTATATTATTTCGACTTATTTTTAAAATAATTATGTTTAACCCCATACAGCAAAAATAAATAAATAATATATAAATATATAATTTATATTTATATATTTATATATATATTCTACTGATATATTTGTAGTAATTTTTTGCATATTTTTGAAATTATATTTGAAAAATGTAAATATATTTTTAAAAGCATTTACAATAATACTGTGGCCTCCATATATTTCAATCCAAGAAAATAGATTCACGTCACATTTTAAGAAAAGCTTTGTCTTTCAAAAGTGTACATACAGTATAACACATTTGTTGAACTTACGACAGTTTTAATCAATAGTTTGTGTTTCACTAACGTTACAGCGCACATGTTGCATGTTACACTGCACTGCTACGATATTAAAGTAGCAGCACACAATAATATGATGCCATGTGACTGATTGTCTTGTAGTTTTTAGGTTTCATCATTGATACAGATGATTTTTGAAACACTGTGTTATAAAGTGTGATGATTTTCTGGGTGTTTTTGTCCATCTCATTGATTCTCTGCTGGTCTGGTCTCACCTGATGTAAGGTCCACGAGCCAGCCGGATCAGATAGAGAAAAGCTCCACTCACTCCCACAAACATGAAGAAGAACTGAGGCATGAGCTGAAAGAGTATGAGATGATCATCAGACGTCAGTGTGAGTTCAGGTGAGTGTGTGCTACTCAAGTCAAGTCAGATTTATTGTATAGGGCTTTTCAAAATACACAGTCGAAGTAGATTTACATAAAATAATGATGTTATTGTTTTTATCATCTTAATGTCTTCAGACCTTGTTATAGTCACATTTAGCAGAGCTGGATGATAATAAAGTTTACATATTGCAACAATATAAACAACCATGCAGCAACATCTCAACAACATTTATACTGATGCATTTGTTAGATGCATTTATGCAAAGAGTTTTGCATTTCATTTAGCGTGTACATGTTTATCAGTTCATGCATTCTCAGGGAATTGACATTGACAATGGTGTTGTAAGTGCCATGATCCACTTGTTTGAGCCACAGTAATGCTATACCCTAAACCTTAAAAATTAGATACGCTGTCAACATGTTTATAGCTAGACAGATATGCATTCCTGAAGCTCAAACAGTAGAGTACAGTGGGAGCAAAGCTAAGGTCGTAGGTTTGTTTCCCAGGGAATGTGTGAACTGATAAATTGTATAACTTGAATGCCCTGTACAGTAAGTCGATAAATGCATCTGCCAAATGCATAAATGTTGATATCTAGATTTCCTGTAGCATTGCTCAGACAGTAATGCATAGTGCATGCAACACCAAAGTCATGGGTTTGATTCCCAGTGAATGCATGAACTGATAAATTGTATAACTTGAATGCAATGTAAGTCGATAAAAGCGTCTTCCAAATGCATACATGTAGATCTAGCTTTTCTGTAGCATTCCTCAAACAGTAGAGCATGGTGCATGCAATGCTAAAGTCAAGGGTTTGATTCCCAGGAAATGCATGAACTAAAAAAAAAATTTATACCCTAAAAGCACTGTAAGTTGGCTTTAGATAGAAGTGTCTGCCAAATGTATAAATGTATATACCTGAGTAATGACTCATCTGGTTTAAGTAACTTTAACTTACTCAGCAAGAACTGTTGCTTCATCATCGAGCTGAAAGAGGGAAGTGCAGGAGACGTGTTACGAATGCGGTCTGACATCTTTCAGAATGCAATGACGGTTGAAATGGAGTTTGTGCAGTTAGAAGTGTGTGTGTTCATGTACTTGTGTCGAGTAGGTTCTAGGTCTAAATGAACAAACACACACACACACACACACACACACACACACACACACACACACACACACACACACACACACACACTCTTTTATATGCATGGAGACACTGTGTGTGTCAGTCTGGGTTGAGCAGACAAGGACGCAGCCATTAGTGTGTGTGTGTGTGTGTGTGTGTGTGTGTGTGCGTGTGTGTGTAAGTTTATGATTCACGCTGCAGATCAGACTGAGTGACAGGATCACACACACGCGCGCACACACACACACACACACACACACACACACACATCCTACCGGGAGACTTAAGTGTGTGTGTGTGTGTGTGTGTGTGTGTGTAAATGATGACAGGGATTAGAATAGAACTACATATTAAAAGAGGAAATGCGAAGCATCAATTCGGATGCCAGAATCGCCACATTTTTTCTGCGTTTGGGAAAGTGAGAGACAGGCAGACACAGACTTAGCTTTATGTTGTCAAAACTGCCTCCAGTAACAGTGATTTGCATAATCCCCAAGGGGTTACTGGGAGATATTCAAATTAGTTTATCAAATATGTTTAAGCGTCGTAAATCGAGCGCAACATGTGTTTGCTTTGGTTCCTCTCTCATCCGGCAGCTTGACTCGGTCTTGACGGGCGTTCTGCGGTCATTTGATGCTCGTGATGTTTTTCAGTGTTTGTCTGACACGTACCTGCGGTTATAACACATACACTTAGCTGTTTTGATAGCAGACAATTAAAATCAAATCTATTCTCTCTGTAGATGATGATGATGAAGTTTCAGATCAACATTTATTTAAGAATAGAGCAGAATTGGGTAACTTTAAGGTGTCCTTGTTACACGTTACATGTACTTACTATTATAATAGCAATTAATTTTGCATAATTACATGCAAGTAACCCTAAGCCAAACCCAAATCCTAACCCTAACCATCTAGTAAGTACATGTAGTTAATTAATATTACTCAGTACTTATGTGTAATTACACTGTAACAAGGACACCTTAAAATGTAACCCAGAATTATTTTACAGTGTCTTTGCTACATATCATATTCTTACTATAGTAATTACACTAAGTTATGAACAATTACAAGCAACTAGCAGTTATTCTAACCCTATAGTAAATACATCTCTTATATTAGGAATATTTAATATTTACAATATTAGTACTTAATTATATAGTTATACTGTAACTAGGACTCTTTAAAATAAAGTGTTAATGAATTAATTATTTATTTTTATAGTTTTGATTTTTAATTTAATGAGACCTTTCATGTGTATCAGTCACTCGTCTCTTCCTTCTCTGCTAATGTCTCCACTGCTAAAAGGACATACTATCATAACAAAATTAACAATTCGTCTAACTCTCGCATGCTCTTTAAAACATTTTCCTCCAGACTTTGTCCTCCTCCTCCCCCTCCTTCATCAACTCTAACAGCTGACAACTTTGACATGTTCTTCATTAATAAGATTAAAACCATCAGTGCACAATCTAACTACTGGGGTGCCTCAGGGCTCTGTTCTCGGACCTCTTCTCTGTCTACATGGCATCATTAGGTTCTGTCATTCAGAAACATGGCTTTTCATATGACTGCTATGCTGATGACACTCAACTCTACCTCTCATTCCATCCTGATGATCCATCGGTAGCTGCTCACATCTCAGCTTGTCTAACAGACATTTCTTGCTGGATGAAGGACCATCACCTTTAACTCAACCTTGCCAAGACAGAACTGCTTGTGGTTCCAGGAAACCCATCGTTTCATCACAATTTCACCATCAAGTTAGGCACATCAACCATAACTCCTTCAAAAACAGCCAGAAACCTTGGAGTTACGACTGATGATCAGCTGACTTTCTCAGACCACATTGCTAAAACTGTCTGGTCCTGCAGATTTACTTTATTTAACATCAAGAAGATCAGGCCCTTTCTTTCGGAACATTCTGCAAAACTCCTTGTTCAAGCTCTTGTTCTGTCCAGGCTGGACTATTTCAATGCTCTCTTGGCAGGTCTTCAGCCACTTCTATCAAACCTCTACAATTAATCCAAAATGCCACAGCAAGATTAATCTTTAATGAGCCAAAAAGAATACACGTCACACATCTGTTCATCAATTTGCACTGGCTACCAATAGCTGCTCGCATAAAGTTTAGGGCATTAATGTTTGCCTACAAAACCACCACTGGCTCTGCACCCCTTTACCTAAATTCATTACTTCAGACTTACGTGCCTCTAGAAGCTTGCATTCTGCAAGTGAACGTCGCTTTATTGTGACATCCCAAAGAAGCACAGAATCACTTTCATGGACTTTTACATTAAATGTTCCCTCCTGGTGGAACAACCTGCCCAACTCAATCTGAGCATCTTCAAGAATCGCCTAAAAACACATCTCTTCCATCTTTATTTGACCCTCTAACTCTAGCCCTCTCTATTCTAATTCAGTTCTTTAATAAATGTTTTTTTGTCAATTTTAGACTCGCAGTCTATTCATTTACTAACTGCTTTGTTTTCTTAAAAAATGTAAATAAAATAACACTATCTTTATATATATATATAAAACCTTGCCACGTGTACTGTGTTAAGCTAACTGAGATTTATAACACTTATAACACAACGCTCTTTTGTTGATTTTGATTGCTTCTGTTGTCCTCATTTGTAAGTCCCTTTGGATAAAAGCGTCTACTGAATGACTAAATGTAAATGTAAATTAGTTTTCCCTTTTTTATATATAAATGACCTTTTTTAGAGTTTTAGTCTTCACAGCACTGCAGTCTCTTAATACAATGTGTGAATAAATGGGAACATTGATTGAAAATACAAAAATTAAAGTAATTTTCTCTGTAATTTGTTTACATTGTTTTGCGTTTTTTTTTTGTTTGTTTATCACAATTACCTTTTTTACCTTCCTGCTGAACACTTTATTTATAAAGATTGTATTTTTTTTGATGATTTCAGGTGTTTTTCTCTGTGAATAGATGTATGCTGTATACATTTGAGCAAACGTGATAACTGTACAAACACTGACAGAATATATACACTTTGCTCTTCTGCTCTTCTCATGAGTGTCATATTCAGCGTTCACACTTTTGAGTGAGGAAAATGACAACCTTCTTATTTATTTGTGAAGTCACACTTGTTAGTCACTGTAACACCTGTGTGATGACCGAGAGAGAGATCTGCTGCAACATCTGCTCCTGACCTGCAACAACTCAGAGACTTCAGCTTTATTCAGCAGCTGCCGAACCGAGAGTTTTCTGTCCTTTACTACAATATATGCTCAAAGAAAAAGTTTGCCTTTGCTATAAAAGTAGATGGAATCTGGAAGCCTGGTTCTGCTACAGAATGAAAAAATAAAAAAGGTAATTGAGACTTTTTATCTCACAATTTAAGAAGAAATAAAAACTCAGAATTGCTAGATATAAAGTCAGAATTCTGACTGATTTCCCTGCGATTATGAATTTATATCTTGCAATTCTGAGTTTATATCACATTTCTGACTTTTTCTTTAGAATTGTGAGATATAAACTTGCAATTCAGAGAAAAACTGTCAGAAGTGCAACATATAAACTCACAATTCTAAATAAAAAATAAAAAAGCGACTTTTTATCTCATGATTTGAACTTCTCACAACTGTGGAGTTATAAACTTGCAATTGCGAGTTAACATCTTGCAGTTCTGCCTTTTATTTCTCATAATTGCGAGTTTATATCTCACAATTCTGCATTTATATCTTGCAGTCCTGAAGTTTATATCTTGTAATTCTAACTTTTTGCAAGAAAAGTTGCAAGAAAAAGAGATATATAAGAGTTGGAAGGAAAATAAGTCCAGGTTGTGAGAAAAAAACTTGCAATTAACTCTTTTATTATTTAATTTTTTATCTATCTATCTATCTATCTATCTATCTATCTATCTATCTATCTTATTTTATTTTATTTTATTTTATTTTATTTTAAACTGCAAACATCACTTTCTCAATCTGCATGTTTGTCCTGTTTTCAGTAAAAATATCTAAACATCCTAAAATGATACACTAGTTTACATTCGGCAAAAGTCTGTGGTATTAATGCAATAAAACAATAAAAAAAAAAAATGCAATTTGCCAACTGAGCAAGAAATTAAATTTAAGCAGGTTTTCAATTAGGAAGGCGTTTTTTTATTATTTATTTTTAATTATTTTTTGTTTTTTGCAGTGCACGATTTTTCTTACCGCTTTCACAACATGTCATTTACAAGCCTCTTAAAGAAAAAAATACGCTGAAGATGCAGAGGCCTGTAAATGATATCCACATAACAGTAAGTGTTACATAATAATCACTTTTAATATCTGTTACTTCTAATCACACTGCGGTTCGGTGGCGTTTGCGTAACAGTCATTCATTTCGTTTTGGTAACCTGCCAAACAAACCACATGAATCTGGGTCATCACGCGCTCATTGTCAGTAACAGAGCTATTGTTTCAGCAAACAATGTCTGTTTTGTCTGTGTGGGGTAATGTATAGGCCTTTATTGTTAAGTTTAAAATGCATGGGAATAAATCATTCTGACTAATATTTAAAGACTTAATAAAACACCAATGAGATGCTCATTTTGAGATGTGTTTATCTACAATAAACATATTAAATGGGACGTCAATAGCAGCAGCTCTTCACAAACCTCACCTGTTCTCAGAAAAATAAACTATTACAATGATGCAGAATCACAATAGAGAGCGTGACGCCGAAGCTGCAGTCATTTAAGAGTTTCTCATTACTGATGGAGGAATTGTGAGGCTAATGTCAGATGAGGGTTAAACTCACCCCGGGATGCTTCTTCACCTGCTTGTACATCATTCTGAACATCTTCATCTTGCACAACACACGGCGACAGAAAACACAGTAAATGTGGCTGAAAGAGAGAACAAGTGTGGACTGTTAGTTGTGTGAGAGGGTCAGTGAGTGATGGACGGTTACTGAGATCCAATCAACACACTGACACTGACCACTGCAAGCCAAGCCCAGTGACGACATTTCAGGGAGTGACATTTGATCAAAAATACAGAAAATAAAACAGTAATCTTGCAAAATGTTATTACAATATAAAATAATGGTTTTTTATTTAAATATCCTTTAAAATATAATTTATTTCTGTGATGCAAAGCTGAATTTCCATCAGCATCATTACTCTAGTGTAAAGTGTCACATGATCCTTTAGAAATCATTCTAATATGATGATTTATTATTAGAATTATCAATGTTGTGCTGCCAATTTTTTTTTATTTTTGGAAACTGATACTTTTTTCAGGATTCTTTGATGAATAAAAAGTTCAAAAGAACAGCATTTATTCAAAATATAAATATTTTCTAACAATATAAATCTTAGCAATCACTTCTTAACAATTTAACACATCCTTGCTGAATAAAAGTTTTAATTTCTTTCAAAAAAAAGAAAGAATAACAATGTACTGACCCCGAAATTTTGAACGGTAGTGTATATTGTTAGAAAAGATTTATATTTTAAATAAATGCTCTTCCTTTTAACTTTTTATTCATCAAAGAATCCTGAAAAAAGTATCACAGGTTACAAAAAAATCTGAAGCAGCAAAACTGTAATAAATCATCATATTAGAATGATTTCTGAAGATCATGTGACACTGAAGACTGGAGTAATGATGCTGAAAATACAGCTGCGCATCACAGAAATAAATTAGATTTGAATGTATATTAAAATAGAAAAATGTTATTTAACATTGTAATAATATTTCACAATATTAAATTTTTTCCTTTATTTTTGATCAAATAAATGCAGCTTTGATGAGCAGGAGAACTTCCTGTAAAAAACATTAAAAATTGTTCTGATTCCAAACTTGTGAAACACACAAACTTGTTGTAAAACTTTGCACACACCTGGGGAATAATGTTAACCGAAATAAAATAAATTAATATAAAATGTAAACTTACTTTGTTTCAGATAGTTGCCAAGGCAACATTTCTCATTTTTTTTGCAGTTTATCTTGACGCTCTAAAATAACTTAAACTAAAACTAATAAATAAAAACTATACAGACAAACTAATAAACTGACAAAACAAAATTACTAAAACTTTAACTAAAATTAAAGCAAGAATATAAAAAATGCAATCTAATTCAAAATATTAACAAATTATAATAGCATCTCAGTTATGTTAAAACAACACTAATAACAATCTAATAATCGTAATGCATAATACATAAATGAAACAGGTCAGATTTCTGCACACACACACACACACACACACAAATAATGGATTAGTTTATTATTAATTATTTGCATCTATTGATTTTATTTAATTAATCATATTAATCATGTTTGCATTTAATGCAATGCATTTATTCAAACAGCATAAATCTTCATTGTGAAAACAATTAAGTGTATTCAATTAAAAAGTACGAACATACTGCCATAGACTGCCATAGATGTGAATATGAATGATAATAATGCATATTTGTCTCTAGATATTACAGACCTCTTGATATAAACTGGCAAACCTTGATCATGGAGAGAGCAGAAAATCACACACGACAGTAAATGACAGAAGGTGTTTTTTTTCTGTCAATTATTCCCTGTATTTTTTCCTTTTCTCTGAAAACAGAAGAATCACAAACTGAACAGCAGCGTGTCGTCACATGAATATCGAGCTGCAGGTTTCCATTGTTAAAGACGCTTGAAATGAAGGAGGTAAAAGACGTGAAGAAATGACATTTTACACAGACTGAAGAATAGCGCGTTTGATTTCTGTTGGTTCTGCTCCTTCTTTGACGTTTGGGTCTGTATGAATGCAGGTGGTCGAACACACACACACACACACACACACACACACACACACACACACACACACACATCAGTTTAACTGCACTGACACTGTCAGCTGAATAATGACATTGTTGTTTTCTGCTTTACAGCTAACATTGAATTAATTTCATAATTTTACATTATTAACACTGTTATTTTCTGTAAAGCTGCTTTGAGACAATCTGCATTGTATAAAGCGCTATAGAAATAAATGTGAAAAATAAAACAAAGAATTATGGGTGATATTGGTTGTGATCCTTCAGAAATTATTTTCTTGTCAATCCTACTCCAAAGATATTTGTTCTATTTTCAACTTTGAAAAATAATTTTTGTAGTGCATTCAAGAAACACATTTTTGAAGCAAGAAGGAAACTCGTTTTACAGACATGAAAAGAAACATAACTTACAAAGAAAATTATTGAGTTGATTGAACTGACTTGGAGAAGTTCTAAAAGGCACTGTAATAAATGTGAAGTATTTCCAGATAAGAACTGTTGAAAAACTATTAGTTTATTCATGCATTAATTTTCAAGCGCTTGTTGTTTGAGATCACAATAAACGTGGGACACACAATACTATTATGCATTTATTTATTTAACACACATCATTTTTATACATTTCAAATTTGAAAAACAGTCGAGGATGGTTGAATGGCGCCTGTTGCACACCTGCGTGATCTCAAACATCAGATGACCTCACACACATCACCTCCATCAATCTTAAAGCAGCTGTATGTGTGTTAACATTAGACTTCACACAACACCGCTATAAATGTTTGAACAGATTAGAAACACAGAGAAACGTGAGTGTGATGTGTGTTGAAGAGCTTGTTCTACAGATTCAAGGTAAGCACGGAGAAAACGAGATCAATGAGTCCAATGTGTGTCAGACTCTGATTTAAAACACTCACAGAACACCACATCTGATCCTATTTGCATCAAAATATGTTTTTCTTAAGAATGAAATTGTTAATGAATTATTTGTGATTCCGGCTCTGGAGGAGACAGACGGAGGATCGGGGATCTGAAGCAGCGGGCGGCTCATCTGCAGCTGTGAACGCTCACATGAGGAACTGAAGCCATCTGTGAGTCTGATCAGTGTGAGTCTGTTAGTCACCGTCCTGAACCAGAACACAACCGCGCTCAACAGTTCTGTGAGTCACACCCTCAACAGACACGACTGAATGACGCTAGACGCAAAATATCAATGACTGTTGCAGATGCACTGTACAATCAAAACAAAACTCTTTATGACCACCCTTCAGCCTCACAGCCTTTAACAATCTTCAGTGTTCATCAGTTTGAACATTTTAACGACCGCAAAGCAACACCTTGACGACCGCACAGCTACACCTTTATGGCTGCACAGCAATAACTTGACAACAGCATAGCAACACCTTGACAACCGCACAGCTACACCTTGATGGCTGCATAGCAACACTCTGAGAACAGCACGGCAACACCTTGACAACCGCACAGCAACACCCTGCCAACTGCACAGCAACACCCTGTCAGTCGCACAGCAACACCTTGACAACCACATAGCAAAATCTTGGGACCCGCATAGCAACACCTGGAAAACCACATAGCAACACCTTCACAGCTGCATAGCAAGTCCTTGACAACCACACAGCAACACCCTGCCAACTGCACAGCAACACCCTGTCAGTCGCCTAGCAACACCTTGACAACCACATAGCAACATCTTGACATCCACATAGCAACACCTTCACAGCCACATAGCAACACCATGACAACCGCATAGCAACGCCCTAAAAACAGCACAGCAACACCTTGACAACTGCATAGCAACACTTTGACAACCGCACAGCAACAACACCTTGCCAATCGCACAGCAACACCTTGACAACCACATAGCAAAATCTTGACACCCGCATAGCAACACCTGGAAAACCACATAGCAACACCTTCACAGCTGCATAGCAAGTCCTTGACAACCACACAGCAACACCCTGCCAACTGCACAGCAACACCCTGTCAGTCGCACAGCAACACCTTGACAACCACATAGCAAAATCTTGGGACCCGCATAGCAACACCTGGAAAACCACATAGCAACACCTTCACAGCTGCATAGCAAGTCCTTGACAACCACACAGCAACACCCTGCCAACTGCACAGCAACACCCTGTCAGTCGCACAGCAACACCTGGACAACCACATAGCAACATCTTGACATCCACATAGCAACACCTTCACAGCCACATAGCAACACCATGACAACCGCATAGCAACACCCTAAAAACAGCACAGCAACACCTTGACAACTGCATAGCAACACTTTGACAACCGCACAGAAACAACACCCTGCCAATCGCACAGCAACACCTTGACAACCACATAGCAAAATCTTGAGACCTGCATAGCAACACCTGGAAAACCACATAGCAACACCTTCACAGCTGCATAGCAAGTCCTTGACAACCACACAGCAACACCCTGACAACTGCACAGCAACACCCTGTCAGTCGCACAGCAACACCTTGACAACCACATAGCAAAATCTTGAGACCCGCATAGCAACACCTGGAAAACCACATAGCAACACCTTCACAGCTGCATAGCAAGTCCTTGACAACCACACAGCAACACCCTGACAACTGCACAGCAACACCCTGTCAGTCGCACAGCAACACCTTGACAACCACATAGCAACATCTTGACATCCACATAGCAACACCTTCACAGCCACATAGCAACACCATGACAACCGCATAGCAACACCCTAAAAACAGCACAGCAACACCTTGACAACCACACAGCAACACCCTGACAACTGCACAGCAACACCCTGTCAGTCGCACAGCAACATCTTGACATCCACATAGCAACACCTTCACAGCCACATAGCAACACCATGACAACCGCATAGCAACACCCTAAAAACAGCACAGCAACACCTTGACAACCACACAGCAACACCCTGACAACTGCACAGCAACACCCTGTCAGTCGCACAGCAACATCTTGACATCCACATAGCAACACCTTCACAGCCACATAGCAACACCATGACAACCGCATAGCAACACCCTAAAAACAGCACAGCAACACCTTGACAACCACACAGCAACACCCTGACAACTGCACAGCAACACCCTGTCAGTCGCACAGCAACATCTTGACATCCACATAGCAACACCTTCACAGCCACATAGCAACACCATGACAACCGCATAGCAACACCCTAAAAACAGCACAGCAACACCTTGACAACTGCATAGCAACACCCTGACAACTGCACAGCAACAACACCCTGCCAATCGCACAGCAACACCTTGGCAACCACATAGCAACATCTTGACACCCGCATAGCAACACCTGGAAAACCACATAGCAACACCTTCACAGCTGCATAGAAACATCTTGAAAACCACATAGCAACACTCTGCCACCTGCATAGCAACATCCTGACAGCCGCATAGCAGCACCCTGACAACCACATTTCAACACCTTGACAAATGCATACAACACCCTGTTAACCTGCATGTGACAACCACATTTCTCGCAGTGAGTTTTGCACACTCCTTTTTTTTTTCAGAAAATGTAAAAAAATACCTGATTATAATATAATGATATACAATATTTAATACTGAAGAATATGCTGTAAAATAAATTATTTCCACAGTAAAGATTCAGAGTTGGAAGCTCAGGAAACTTTGTGAAGCTGATTCCAGACTCCTGAGGCTGTTGCACGTGATCCTACAGCGTTTGCATGGAAGCAGCTCTCGGTTTTCACACGTGTGTCAGTGTCATAAAACTGAGCCAATGTGTTTCAGAAAAAAACCCTTTTAAACGGATGATGGCAAAAAGCCTCCGTGCGGTGAGTTCACATTAGCCGCGGCGCTAAAGTGACAGGACGCCGCTGGTAATTCAGTTTTTAGAACAATGCATCCCGTTCCCATCACACCCTGAGAAAGAGCTTCATAAATGAAAGAGGAGAGCAGCAGAAATCAGCTCTCGGAGTAACGCCGTGAATAATGTGCATATTAGAGGATGTTATTGCTGCTTTTTACTGTCCACCTGAATAATGAATTTATCACTTTATGGCAAAATCCATAATGGAATTACATGAAGGTGTTGTGCCGAGAAGTCATTACAAACTGAATTATTTGTCTCTTTGCGTATATTTCTCTCTCTCTCTCTCTCTCTCTGAGTGATGGTGTGTTTGTGGCTTCAGTCGTGACGGGCCTCACTGACGCCAAACAACAGCCTGCAGCACAATCAGACCAACTATTACTAATATTTCTGTGCTCCTCTTTTTTCTTTTCCTCTCATAGTTTTATGAAGCTCTTCAAAACTGAGTCTCAGGTCTGTTCTGATGCAGAAACACACAGAGAAATACAATAACAATATACAACAAACCATCTCTCTCTCACATTGCTTCCTTTCAGCCTGCAATGTCCTTTACAAATATATGTAAAAATGCCAAAATAAATAAAAAAGAAATATATGAATATATAATATTTTTTAATATAAATAATTATTATTATAATGTAAGTATTATAATGTATTAATATATATATATATATATATATATATATCTATATATATATACATACATACACACTAATTAATATAATTAGTATTATAATATATAAAAATCCTATTATAATAAGTCTCTATTGTCCTATACAATCACCAAAAATCCCAAAAATAAATATTTAAATATATGCATATATACATATATATAAATGATTAATAATATATTTAGTACATTTTTAATATATATATATATATATATATATATATATATATATATATATATAAGACTCTGCTGTCCTATACAATGTAAAAAATATCAAATAAGAACTAAAAATTATTAACATAAAAATATAAAATATTTATTTCATTATTCATTAAATTATTCATTTATTCATTCAGTCCAAAAATGCCAATTATCTTTAAATATATGTATATATTTATATCAATATATAGTAATAAAATACACATAATGATGAATATATAGATATATATATATATAAAAGAATCAAATATCTGCCACCCTATAAAATATTGGCAAAAATGGCAAAAAAAAATCATTATATGTATATGTATATATATATATATATATATATATATATATATATATATAAAATTAAATAATTAAATTAAATAATATTAATATATAATAATAAAGTCTCTGCCATCCTATACAAAATTGAAAAAAAAACTGAATCTCAGTACACTATACATGTATATAGTGTGTCACAGTTTGATTTTAAGATCACTTTTGTTTGCTTTTGTATGATAACATGTGACGTGTTTGTGTCTTTGTGTGCAGGTTATGTAGTGATATCAGTCGGTGGAACCATGGGCCGGATCTGAGAGAGCTTCACCGATCCTCCGGTTGAGCCTTGGCACCGTTTCAGTGGAAAAGAGGCCGAGCGTCATCTACGGAGAGAAACCATCGCTCTCCTGCTTCTGTTCTTCCGGTCAGAGGTTTCGAGGGCATCTCAGTCTTCAAACCAAAGCTTTTCTTCTCTACCTTCAGTTAACCCCATTTCTTTGGTCAGGAGCCTCAAACAACAGCACCGTCTGCAGAGATTCACCCATCCATATTTTTCTCTGATAGACCCCAATATTGCAAAATCGATTCCTCGCAGTGGTGAAATATCAGTGTGTGTGTGTGGGCTGATTTTCGCAGGTTTATTATGTGCTGAAGTTAATATTATTGATATTACGCTGCTTTGGAGAGGAAAGACCCTCGATCCGTGACAGATGTCTTTCATTTGAGGAGAAGCGCTCGATGTCTTCCATCATTACGGAGAAAGCTGAAGGCTGTGAGATGCTCTCATCTGCTTTATTCTCTTCTCCTCGTGTCTCAGTGAACTCTCGGCGTGGGACTCGGACTGCTGGTTCATTGTTAAACTGCTGGTGTGTGTGTGTTTGGGGGTCATCTGTGAGCGTCTGGTTAGCAGCTCACGCTCACATTACTCTTCATTACGAGCGAGTCGAAGTACAGCGCCCTCGCGTCTCTCACGACAAACTCAAATTTATTGAGCTGCCCGACTCGTGCTAATTGAAAGAAATTGTGTGTCTGTTTGTGTTCCAGGCGCTTTGAGGCCCGCGTGGGGTGGCATCTGGACACGTGAGGAGACACGGCTCATGAGCGCCACCTACAGACGAGCCGATGCAGGAGTAAGGCCAGACCCGCAGCGCCGCTACATCAGCAGGAAAACTGAGTAAATCAGTCCCCATCCTGCTCTTATTGTAATTGTTTTAAATAACAACTACTATAAATCTATTCAACTTTGTCTGCATGCATACAGTACATTCATATGAAGTGATATTTACTACGCTACATATCAAATCTCAAATGCAAACTATTATCACATAGCTGTGTGTAAATATATACTCGCATTCAAAAGTTTGAGATCAGCACGATTTTTAATGTTTTTTAAAGAAGCATCTTGTGCTCAGCAAGGCTGCATTTAATTGGTCAAAAATACACTAAAAACAGCACAAATTGTGAAATATTATTAGATTTTAAAATAACTGTTTTATATGTGAATGTACTGTAAAATGTCATTTATTTCTGTGATCAAAGCTGAATTTTCAGCATCATTACTCCAGTCTTCAGTGTCACATAATCCTTCAGAAATATAAATATAATAAAAATAAACTATATTATCATCCAGCTCTAATCTTTTTTTTTTCTTTTTTTATATTTAAAAAAAATTAAAATTATATATATATATATATATATATATATATATATATATATATATATATATATATATATATATATATATATATATATATATAATTTTATTTATTTATTTTTTTGCCATATATGTATTTAATATATATTTAAAGATATTTTGGCCTATATATTTATTTATTTATTTATTTATTTATTTATTTGCCATATATGTATTTAGCATATATTTAACAAATATTTTGGCCAGTATATATATATATATATATAAATATTAAAAAAGTACTAAATATATTATTAATCTTTTCTATACATTTATATATATGCATATATTTAATTTATATTTAATTTTAGATTTAATATTTCTTTATTTATTTTATTTTATTTTATTTTATTTTATTTTACTTTATTTATGTAAAAATATTTTGGCCAGTATATATATATATATATATATATATATATAGGATATAGCATTCTTTACAATTTTTTTTTTATCAGATTCATAGTAATAAACATAACAATTATTCATTATTAATAATTTATTATTCAGCTTCAGTCAGTTCAGTAGTGATTTTACTATATTTCTGTGTGTTGTTGGACTGTAATGTTGTAATCTGCTCTGTAGTAACTCTGATGTGTGTGGAGCTGGTCTGCGGTCCGTATGTTGAATGAAACGGAGCCCGAGACGAGTCGAGCATCGGTGAGTTAAAGGCAGAAACACACAAACCCCGAGCTGTCAGAAAACACTGACACGGCTGCACCTTTCTTCTGCCTCTGCTTTCTTCCTCTGTCAGCACTGGAACACCTCGCATCTCCAGCTCCGAAAACTCCCAATAATTGCCTGATTCAATATTCACAGTCAAACCAGCACAGAAACACTTCCAAAAACTATACAAATAAATAACTCGTCCTGTGAGAGGGGCACATTTAAAATCATCTGTGTGTGTGTGTGTGTGTGTGTGTGTGTTTAAGTTTGTGTGTTAGAGTGTGTGTGTGTGTGTGTGTGTGTGTGTGTGTGTGTGTGTGTGTTTGAGTTTGTGTGTTAGAGTGTGTTAGAGTGTGTGTGTGTGTGTGTGTTTGAGTTTGTGTGTTAGAGTGTGTGTGTGTGTGTGTGTGTGTGTGTGTGTGTGTGTGTGTGTGTTTGTATGCGTGTGTGTGTGTGTGTGTGTGTGTGTGTGTGTGTGTGTGTGTTTGTATGCGTGTGTGTGTGTGTGTGTGTGTGTGTTTGTGTAAGTTTGTTTATTTTGCAGATATTTTTTCATTTTAATCATAAACTCACTTCATTTTGACACAATTTTTAAAAAATAGTACTTCATATCTAAAGTCATTTTCTATCTCCAGAAAATGTATCTTGATTTAAGAATTTTAAGATATTTTTAATGGAAAACAAGACAGAAATACTGAGGAAGAACCTCATTTTTACAGTGAAAAACATGCTCAACTTTCAGATCTTCATGTTTTTTAATTTAGCCAATCAAGATTATAATGTTTAACCTCCTACAATCAAGGTAAAAATGTCTGAATTAGATTCAAAATCACAGAAAGTGTCATTTATTATTATTGTTTAGTGTTTGAGACGCACAGATGATCCTCGCTGTGAGATTTACTATCAAATATAATGATATTTAGTTACGAGTCTTTATGAAGCAGCAGGGTTCAGCCTTCAATAAAGATGACTTTTATGAATGATGAAAGATGAAAGATTTTTATTTATTTTATTTTTTGAAGGACCAGAATTTCCTTGGAATTCTAGACTTGGAAAAGTCATGGAAAATTATAAAGACTCCATGGGCACTTTAATAATTAATATACATATTAGTAGTTATGCCAAGCTATAAATCTGTGCTAAAATATTGTATCCAGTAAAAATTGTGAGTAAATAATATTTTTGAAAATCCAGATGCAAAGGCAGATTTGCCAGCAAAAACATTTTAATGCATTATTTACTATTTTCTTTTCTAAAATGTATGCGAAAAAAATATAAAAATTTCAAGTAAAAAATATTCAGAATCCTCATGTTGTGTTTTTCGGTCAAACGTACACTGACTTTGCTCACACGGGGTAAAACAAATCCTCAAAATTTTTGTACTTTTTGTATTTTTGGGTATCTTGTGGTGCTTCTGTACAGAAACTACCAGCCTTTTAAAAATGTATTATCTCTTATTATGCTATAT